>JAYMYI010000041.1:0-50000 GCA_036417725.1 Clanis bilineata
GAAAATTGGATAGTAAATGGACTTTATTTACATTTGTAAGTTTTACATATGGAAAGTAAAACTTTCTCAATAGCATGTAAAAATATTTTTTAAAAATGGCATTGCTCCCTACATAATGCTTGTGTAATTTAAATACATTTACAATCATGTTACACATGTTACATTTGTAATTTTAAATACTCCCAATTACGTAATAATGTAAGAGTAAAAGTTACAAATGTAAATCATGTCTTATAGAAAAATTGTATTGCACTATCATGACAATATTATAAAAAATGATTATATAAACATTAGAACAAATTTTTGCATATAAAGCTACTGAACAACAATACGTTTTTTATTAACAATATCCATACAATATCACATAGAATTGGGTACTTGACTAATTTTTTTAATTAATTTTATATGAAATTTACGTGAACAAAAAGAAATATTTAAATATTCTAAAAAATAAAAAAGTTATAAGCCTTTGAAGTTTGGTGTAACCCTCAAACTGCGGGAAAGAGTAGTATCAGTATAATCGCGTCACCGTCATAACGGTACGTGCGTTGGAAAGGGATAGCAAGATATCTCCAATATGCCCCCACACCAGAATATAAATAATATGAATTACTGCCTCATTTTGCAACCAATTGGAGTGCAGTTTTTATAGAAGACTTTCTTTATCGTTTTAATTGCTATTACATGTAAATATGTGTATAAAATCATACAAAGTCAAGGACCCAATTATTCTGACCATATTTTCAAATATTCATAACCTATTTTATTAATTATTATTATGCTTAATCATAATACCAAAATAATTCAAAAATGCACGAAATGTTAATTTATAGTTTGTACACATAATCCTGACCCCACAGTAAGATTCGAGACTTATGTCGTGGGTATCAAAGACTAAGAGTGTCTACGAGGGACTTTCGGTCTCACCAGACCTGATCGATTTTTAATTGCTATTTAATATAAAAGACAGGCATTAAGGGCACCTTGCAGCGCTATTACTAATGTAGAGGTATAGTTAAATCTAAACTCGATTTATCCTACAGCTCCTATCTTACAGCTCCTCCTATCTTTAAACCAAGATTTGGGATAAATAGGGATTTATCCCGGAGCTGCAAGTGCCCTAACTTATTTTCTTTCTGCCTAATAAACCACCGATTTGTGTAAATATTCAGTTCATTCATCTGTTTCTTATTTATTTAAGCCTCAACCAACCATTTCGTATTCTGTAACTTAACTAATATAATACTTACGCCTTGTTTCTCGAAAACTGATCAATCTTAGATTAACCAAACATGTGTCATATCTCATGTCAACCCTAAATTTACAATCTTTTGAATACAAAAACTCCTGTTTTGACTACAGACAAAAACAACGCTCTATTAACTTAATATCAATTTGATAATGCTTCACGAAACCGGAGTTACTTTTACACAGACTCCTGAGCGCTTCTATATTCGTATATACTGCCCCTTTCGACGAAGCCGCTAAATTGTTTGTCTGTCTGTTCGTGTGATTGTGTTTCTGTTGCTTCTCCATAACCACCACCGCTAGGCGAATTCATTATGTATTTATCCTGTAAACAAATATTACATACATAATCTCACGCCTGTATCGCCTAATGGGTAGGCATTGAAATAAAACTATTTTTACGGATTCTATCACGATTTGGTTTTAATTTTTATTCCCGACGTTTCGAAGACTTTGCAATCTTCGTGGTCACGGGTTGGATACAAAAAAAATTAAAACCAAATCGTGATATAATCCGTAAAAATAGTTTTATTTCAATGACCAACATTCGCGTAAACTTAAGAAATCGGTGGGTAGGCAGACGCCAACTAGAGATCTAATTCTATGTGCCTTACTTATAAAACATTTTCGCTGATAAGTAAGAGGCCATATCTCGCCAGTACCGAATCTAGGTTTTTTCAAAGTGGAGGCAAGCAGCGAATTTGCCCGATTTACCGCCACCAAATTAGGGCGCCCTCCAGATTTTGCCGCCTCCCAAATGCTGCCGCCCGGAGCACGGGCACCCTCTCCTCCCCTAGATCCAGCACTGTATCTCGCCGAGCTTATATCCGTCCCAGATGTGATATGCGAGCCTATCATCAAATCGGGCACAAATTCCAGACTCCTGATGCTGAATTGAAAAACCTAATATAACTTCCTTCGCCGGGGATTGAACCCGAGACCTCAGAACGGTAGTCGTAATATACAACCACGCTACCGAGGCAGTCAAATTAAAATTATTTAAGAATTTTGTCTTCTTGGGTTGTATACCGGCAAGTCCTAGGATCAAATACTTGGCCGAGCAAAGCAGTTTTTCTATTGATGATTTACATTCTCAATAGACTTTAAAAAGAAGAAGGTTGACGACAGGCAGGCAGCCGGTCGTAAAACTAAGCCGATTTCTTTCTACAACATGCTTGATAATGTATATTACGCTGACCCCACATTCGAGTGGGATAAAGGTAGGTGGAAATACAACTCACCCCAGGGTATGCTTCCACGGACGCCTTCCCGCCAAGGTTTATGAGACGTCCGTCAGTTCTCAGTAGCAGGTTCAATCCACGCTCACCTGCAGACCCTCCTGTGAACATTAGAGTTGTTTTTTTGAGTGGTAGAACCACGCTGTAGACAGTTTTGTTCTCTCCCACTCATTGGCTGAATAAAGTTTATATATATATTTCTTACGTTACGTCTTCAGCTCGAATGGGCCGGCTCGACCGGTTTGATGCCATTATCTCACAGGAAACAGACGTAAAGTAACAGCTCGCTGTCGCTTTTGGTTCGGTGAGTGAGATTTCCAGTGGCCCAATTTCCTCCTTTTCCTAATCCCTATTTCCCTCCTTTTAGGTTGGCAACTCACCTATGATTCTTTTTGAATCTTAATTTTTTATGGGCGGTAGAGATCACTTACCATCAGGTGACCCATCTGCTCGTTTGCATGTCTATGAAAAAAAACATAAACCAGTGACGATGGGCAAAATCATTCAAGCAGAATCGGCTCTGCATTATCTCCTAATACAAGTCAACAATTTGAAAAAGGTAAGGCCGTACGAATTGCGTTTTATAGACTTTTCGCCACCGTACGAAAACAATATTTTTTAATTCATCCATCATTCGTTCAATAGTTTATAATCGAGTATATGATACTCGATTGGTAGGCAAAGTTAAACTACAGAAGTAATACACCCACATTTCGCCAAGCGCATTTCCATCCCAGATGTGATAGATATCGCCATAAGGAATATAAATAATCCTCCTATATTACAAACGAAATTTTTTTGTGAGTATGTGTTTTTGTATGTTTTTTAATCTTCCACGTAAAAACTATTGGATGGATTTAGACGAAACTTTACAGTTATATAAATTATACATCGGAATAACATATAGGCTACTTTTTATTTCGGAAAATAAATTTCCACGTGAACGGAGTCGCGGGTAACAGCTAGTGATGTATAATTACCATTCATGCCATAAGGTTGAAACGCCCTTCGTTCGGTGAGCACCGACAGTTGTACTGTTCTCCTGAACACTAGCTCACGAGTCACACCATCACCACCCCTCCAACGACCTAATAGATAAATTAAAACATAAGCTCACGCCTGTATCCCCGAAGGGGTAGGCAGAAGAGGAACTAGAACACCCACATTTCGCTGAGCTTAGTTCCGTCCCAGATGTGATAGGGGGCGAGCCTATCGCCATATCGGGCACAAATTCCAGACTCCGGGCTGATATGAAAAAATCCAATATCACTGCCCGACACGGGGATCGAACCCGAGACCTCAGAACCGTAGTCGTACCGAAATAGCACCACGCCACCGAGGCATTCTAAATTAAATATATACAAATATACTCCTGATTCCCATTGATCACTTTCATGGTATCAGAAACTACGAGAGGCGCTCGGTCTCACAATACCCAGATCCGAAAGTATGGACGAAAGCGTGGGGCCGCGCCGATCTATCAACATTAAATCATTCCCAGATATATCTTACAACGTTATAAAGCCTTGTACCAAAAATCAGTCAAATAGGTGGAACAGGTTATCCACATAATTTATTTTTATGTACTTTCGGGGCGACTTAAAACAGCTGATGTTAGCGGTCAATGACTTTTGTCTATAACAAACATGAACGAACTTGTCCTGCGCCGCGTACCCTCTGAAGTTTACCTACATTAAGATTTGCCTGCGCATATTATCGTTTTCACACAGTATAAATGGTGTGATATTTGGTAAACCAACTTTTGCTATTTATTTATCTATAAAAATAACACCGACGAATTGAGAATTACTTCCTTTTGAAGTCGGTTAAGTTTGTTTATTGTAACCGATTGTAGGCTGAAAGAAGACGCCTCTAAATATTTATCGATATCGACATTCGATCTCGCTCTATCGTAATATTCTTTTTTATACATCCAACAGTCGCATGCATAATCCTGACATCACTGTAAGATACTAGTCTTGTGTCGTGGGTATCAGAAACTACCAGAGACTTTCGGTCTCACAAAACCAGACCCGAAACAATCTGTAGACCATATAAACATGACTCGGATCGAACCCGCGGCGTCTCGCTTCACAGCCGGCTACTCGTCCGTTGCGCCACTGAATTGTTGAGAATTTTGTAGGTGACTCACCTCGTCCCCCCGATCCGTCCCTGAGTGAGAACCTGTGTACGAGCATGGGGTACCGTCGCTCGACGATCTCGACGTCCGTGATGCGCGTGTTCGTCATGTGGGTGTGGACCCCCCCTGTACCGTGCCAGCCGGGACCCTGGGGATAAGGGGCCCAGCTTGAATCGCTTTGTTGAGGTCATAAAATAAACATTGGAATTTGTAGACTCATGAGTGAAGTTAGGTCTGCGACTATATTAAAATTGTCGTTTCGGCGTGTAGTCGTTGAATACAAAGTCGTATTGCACGTCAGTGGAAAAGAGTTCATACAACCCGATTCCTACCGGCTTCCGTTCTTCAATAGCGTAACTTTTGACGCTGGATTCAATTGCGACTACAATTCGTTTTCATTTATGGACTTAAAATTCTACCGAAATCGAGATAAATCTTGCACCAATGTCTCGTTAAAAATTACCGAATTTAGGTCGGCTATTACTAATGTATTACTGACGTCAACACGCCTCTAGAGCATCCATTCCTGGCCAAATCGTATTAGAAAATCTCCCGTCCGACCTGGGAATCGAACCTAGATTCTAAAATAATTATTTAATTAACACTTTATTTATTTATTATAGTTTAGTCGCCTCCTTGGTCTATTGGCAGCATATATAGACTGTGGACAGGGAGGTCGTGGGTTCGATTCCGAGGTCGGGGAAAGCGAATTTTCTGATTTGATTTGCCCGCAGAGGGGATTGACGTCAGGCAGGCAGTCGGTCGTAAAAACAAAGCCAAATCCTTTCTACAACATGCTGGAAAAGGCGTGTTGCGCCGACCCCACATTAATAATTATTCTACTATAGACTCCGCATAGTTATTCTCAATACTTACCGCCCCACTCCCTCCCGCTACTGTTTCATAATACCCCCAATCTGTTTCACCGACCGTCAAATTGTTCATACAACCTTGTGACGCGGCGCAAACCTGTAAACAAATCATATCATACATAGACCCACGCCTGTATCCCCGAAAGGGTAGGCAGAGGCAGACTTACGAACTAAAACACCCACACTTACGTTACGTTACGTTACGTCGAACTTATGTCTGTCCCAGATGTGATAGGAGGCGAGCCTATCGCCATATCGGGCACAAATTACAGACTCAGGTCTGATACAGAATGGAAATAATTTAAATAATCACAAATTTAATAACACTAGTTTAAAACGTGTTCTAGTTGGCTAGTACGCCTCTGCCAACCTCTTCGGGGATACAGGCGTGAGCTTATGTATGTAAGTTTAAAAACTTAACGGAGCGACTTCAAAATTTATCCGATCGTGACCAAATTTATATGGGACCACCCTTGGAATAAGCTCTATCGAACACAAAAATAATCTTGAATTTCGGTCCACATTTGGCGGAGATATTGGGGAACATACATAAAAAAATACAGACGAATTGAGGACCTTCTCCTTTTTTAAAGTCACTTGAAATCTCAATATCACTGCCCAACCCGGGGATCGAACCCGAAACCTCTGACCGTTGTTGTACCGAAAAACAACTACGTCACGAGGTAATCATACCATTGCACATATAACGAACGAATTGAGTATTTCCTTTTTGGAGTTGGTTTAACATAATACCCACCTGGAACGCTTTAAGCACGACGTCGACGATCCGTTGTGAAGTGAGCACATTACCGCCCACCACAGCAGCGCCATCTGACGGGTCCAGGATTGAACCCGACGGAATAATCACTTTCACCGGGTTGAGACAACCCTGCCGAAAATATTTGTATAGATAATATTTGTCCTTTGGTGTCCAATCGCAATGGAAATGAAAACGCGAAAAATGACCATAATGGGAGAGCCTGGAAAAGAGGGAGAGATTATAACGATTGAGATTAAAGCTAGCAAGATAAGGAGAGATGATGATGATTGGAATTAAGCTAGAAAGAGCGGGAGAGATGCTAATGATTGGGACTAAAGCTGAGAAGAGCGGGAGAGATGATAATTAATGGGATTAAAGCTAGGAAGAGCGGGTGAGATGATTATGATTGGGATTAAAGCTAGAAAGAGAGGGAGAGATGGGAATGATTGGGATTAAAGCTGGGAAGAGAGCTACATTATTTATAGACGTTCATTTGTGTGTGTTGGCGACAATAGTTTTGAATCTTAGCAATGATATTGACCGTTGTTTCTGTGGTATGTATACATATATTTCAGTGCGAGGATCGAACCCGCGGCCGTCGTTCCTTAACCGTCTCGTTCGCTGTGACATGCAGGTTGTCCAAGAAGCAGAAAGAATGCACCTCACCTGATTAAGCGGCACATCATGTCCGACCATACATCGCAGACAGTAGATGAGCGCCGACATGGTGATGGCCCTGGGCGCGTTCAGATTACCCCAAACCTCAACACCGGTGCCTCTGAAATACATATATAAAATAAATGAATTGAGTCTAAGACTGCCTCGCTGGCGTGGTTGTATTTTGGTACGACTACTGTTTTGAGGTCTCGGGTTCGATCCTCGGGTCGGGCAGTGATATTGTATTTTTTCATATCAGCCCGGAGTCTGTAATTTGTGCCCGATATAGCGATAGGCTGGCCCCCTATCACATCTGGGACGGAACTAAGCTCGGCGAAATGTGGGTGTTCTAGTTCTTTAGTGTGCCTCTGCCTACCCCTTCGGGGATACAGGCTCACGCCTATTATGTTATCGATAAAAAAAATGAATTTAGAACACTAGTGAAATTAAATCGATTATGTAATAGGCACACATTTTTTTTTAATTCGGAAGATATTTTTTCTTAAATCATTTCCTGTTCTGGTTCTAAAAAGACAAATTTTAAATAAACTTACGTAAAATCACAAAGAGCACTGCCTTGGTCCTTATCCAGCGTCACAGTGAGAACTATAGGCGTTCCATTATCCATGTATTCAGTCGCTTTTAATACTGTACTGCCTGTTTTAGCTAGAGCGTTGTTTGCTATCTCCTGTTAAATATAATCACAAGTTTAAACGTATCGACTACAACATTTATCTAATTGGGTACTTGGATGTTTGATTTTATACACATTTGTATATGTAATAACAAATAAAAGAAATATAAACTCTTTTGTAAAAACTGCATCGATATTGGTTGAAAAATAAGGCAGTAACTCATATTTTAAATTCTGCAGAGAGCAAGAGTAGGGGCGTAGTGGGGATATATTCCTATGTCTTTCCAACGCTCGTACTGTTATGACCGTGTCGTGAATATACTGATGATTTTCATCCTGCAGTTTGAAGGTAACACGAAATTTCCAAGGTTTATAATTTTTTTTATTTTTGAAAATATTTCTACTTTTCTTTCTGTGCTGTATTTTAGATGACGTAAACTTTTAATTTTTTTTTTATTTTAATTACACAATTGAGACCAAATTTATTGCAATAAGCTCTATCAAACACAAATAATCTTGAAAATCGGTCCATATTTGGCGGACATATCGCTTGACATACATAAAAAACGGATGAATCGATTACCTCTTTCTTTTGAAATTGGTCGAAAAGATGACCTGGAATTTGAACCTTGGACAATTAAACACATACCTTCAACATGTCCCTGACAGCGACCTCTGCGTTCTTCTGTATATGCGTCATGTAAGCTTGCACCACGTCCAGACCGTACTGATCTATCAACTCACCCACTAATTGTATACCCTTGAACATACAAATAATAAAAAATAAATTATTTTTTTAAGACTGCCTCGGTGGCGTGGTTGTATTTCCGTACGACTACCGGCCTGAGGTCTCGGGTTCGATACCCGGGTCGGGCAAAGTGATATTGGATTTTTCCATATCAGCCCGGAGTCTGGAATTTGTGCCCGATATGGCGATGGGCTCGCCCCCTATCACATCTGGGGCGGAACTAAGCTCGGAGAAATGTGGGTGTTCTAGTTCGCTAGTTCACCTCTGCCTATCCCTTCGGAGATACAGGCGTGCGCTTATGTATGTGTAAAAAAGACAGATTTGATCGCTCACCCTTTGGTTAGCCGCCACTTGTGCCTTCAGATCTGAGAGGTTGTCTGCCAGATTCCTTGTGCCAGTACATCCAGGTTCTTTGCCTGGTCTCATCAGTTCTAATACAGGATATAATATTTAACTCGCCTTCAAACGACTTTAAAGAAAGGAGGTTTTCTGACTGTATTTTCCATCGACTTCAAAAAAAACGATTGACAATTCGTGGGATATTTTTCGACCGACTTGTAAAGAAAGCGGTAATATATTCGTCCGTATATTTTTTATGCATGTTGTGATATATCCGCCAAATATGGACCGATTTCCAAGTTTATTTTTGTGTTCGATAAAGCTTACTCAAAGAGTGGCTCCATATTGCTCCATTGACAGCCTCCGTTGCTCAGTGGGCGAGTAGCCGGCTGTGAAGCGAGAGGCCGCGGGTTCGATCCCCGCACCGAGACAATGTTTGTGTGGTCCATAGATATTTGTTTCGGGTCTGGGTGTTGAGCGACCGAAAGTCTCTCGTAGTTCCTGATACCCACGACACAAGACTAGTATCTTAGTGTGGGGTCAAGACTATGTGTATGACTGTTGGGTGTTATTTATTATTATATAAATTTGGTCACAATCGGATAGATTTTGAAGTCGGTCCGTTAAGTATTTCTTAAGATTCTTTTTGGGTTCAAGCTTTTTTTTAAAGCAGACTGGCAAATCAGCAGATGGGTCACCTGATAGCAAGTGATCTCCACCGCCCATAGACACCGAAGACACAAATAGGACCATGCGTTGCCAACCTAACGGGAGGGAAATAGGGATTGGGAAAGGGAAGGGGAGGGTTGGGCCTCCAGAAATTCACTTACCAAACGAAACGCGACAGCGAGCTGTCACCGCGTCGGTTTTCTGTGAGACAGTGGTATAAAACCGGTCGAGCCGGCCCATTCGTGCTGTACAAGTAATTGTCTACTACTGTGTGTGTGGGTCTACCACTAACAGCTTACTTTAAGAGTGGTTTCACATAATTTGGTCTATATGTATTCAACTAGTGATAGGTTAGTAGGTGGAAACCTACCTTCAACAAGTTCCTTCTCATTAAAGGTGCCTCCATTCACCAGCAGCATGGACTTGAAGGCGGCCCCCTCCTGGGCCAGGCTCGTGGAGTGGGGGGGCATGGACCCTGGGGTCAGACCCCCGATGTCAGCGTGGTGACCGCGACACGCCACGAAGAATATGGGACGGGGTTGACTTCTATGAGGTTGAAAATAAAGTGTTCAAATAATCTTTTATTACATAAAAATCGCCGTGATTTTAATATTTCAAGTTATTACCTGTGACCTGGAATAAAAACATAATATTTTTGTAATTATTTGTACTCTTTATATGCATGGACTCTTGTCCTTTGTTCATTATAATAATATAAATAATATTAGCCCTGTAATATTACTGTCCCACTGTTGGGCACGGGCCTCCTCTACTAATGAGAGGGGTTAGGCCTTAGTCTACCACGCTGGCCTAATGCGGGTTGGTACACTTCACATACCTTCGAAATTCCTGTGAAGAAAATCTCGGGTATGCAGGTTTCCTCACGATGTTTTCCTTCACCGTTATAGCAAGCGATATTTCCCAATGAAAATACAATTAACATGGAAAAGTCAGAGGTGTATACTCCATTTTGGGGTTGGTCTCGAACCTTCGACACTTGTATCGGCAGTCCGTACCATTTCCAACTGAGCTATCGCTGCTATTTTGCTTTGTTCATTACATTGTATTTTTGTCTTTTCTTATTTTTAAATTATATATATTGTATGTTTATTTATGTTCTTATACCCTTATAGAAATAGAAAAAAATTTATCCTTCCTTTTCGACCGACTTCCCAAAAAGGAGGAGGTCCTCAATTCGTCGGTATTTTTTTATGTATGTTACGCGATATCTCCGCCAAATGTGGACCGATCTTCAAAATTATTTTTGTTCGATAGAGCTTCTTTCACGGGTGGTCTCATATAAATTTAACGATCAGTAAATTGGAAGTCAGTCAGTTAAGTTTTTAAACTTGTGATTATTAAAAAAAAGTTGGGTGGGTTTGAACACTGCTGGCAACACACCTTGCCCAACCCCAGGATTCGAACCCAAGATCTTCCGATCCACCGCCCGTATACGCTCTATGACTTGTGTGACTCTGCTTAGAAATATCTATTATGAAATTAATTTCAAACTGGCTTACTTGTGAAACACGGGCGTTATGACGGTCAAGTCAGGTAGATGAGATCCGCCGGCCTTCGGATGGTTGGCGAGCAACACGTCGCCTGGCTTCAACGAGTCACCGCGCACTTTCATCTGGAAATACACGGGATTAATCTCATCTTAAATACAGGGTGTTGCGAAAAAGCGGTACCATTTTTAAACTTTTATTTTTCATTCGAAAGCACGAACCAATTTATACTGTAGGTAAATTATGTATCTGACTGCTTCGGTGGCGTTGTATTTCGGTACGACTACCACCTAAGAGTTCGGTGCCCGGGTCGGGCAAAGTAATATTGGGCTTTCGACCGACTTCCAAAAAAGAGAAGGGCCTCAATTCATTTGTTTTTTTTTATGTATGTTACGCAATATCTCCGCCAAATGTGAACCGATTTTCAAAATTATTTTTGTGTTCGATTGTTCGATAGAGCTTATTTCAAGGTTGGTCCCATTTGGTCACGATCGGATAATGAAGAAATCAATTTTCGAAAGCTTTGCAGCCTTCGTGCAGTCCGATCCGTGACCACGAAGGCTACAAAGCTTTTGAAACGTCGGGCATAAAATTAAAACCAAATCGTGATAGAGTCCGTAAAAATAGTTTTATTCCACGATCGGATAAGTTTTGAAGTCAGTCCCTTAAGTTTTTAAACTTGTGATTATTAATTAATGTAAAATATTTTACAATAAACAATTTCCACCAGAACACCTGCCTCGGTGGCGTGGTGGTATTTCGGTACGACTACGGATCTGAGGTCTCGGGTTCGATCCCCGGGTCGGGCAGTGATATTTGATTTTTCCATATCAGTCCGTAGTCTGGAATTTGTGCCCGATATGGCGATAGGCTCGCCCCCTATCACATCTGGGACGGAACTAAGCTCGGCGAAATGTGGGTGTTCTAGTTCGCTAGTGCGCCTCTGCCTACTCCTTCGGGGAACAGGCGTGAGCTTATGTTACGTGTTATGTTAATTTTATTAAGACACAGTTTATCAGCCATAATAAGTTACGTTACATACCTGATACTGCACGGTATCTTGCATGGCTCCGAGATGTACCGGTATGTGAGGTGCGTTCGATACTAGCGCACCGTCAGCTCCGAAAAGAGCGCACGAGAAGTCCAAACGCTCCTTTATGTTCACCGATATCGATGTACGTTGGACCACCCTATATATGACAAAATCTTAGTATCTGTACTTAGGGTTACTTAGGCTGAGATCTATAGAGCGAACTTCGATTAAGTCTAAGTGAAAGTAACGAACTCAATGAGGATTTTTACTTAGTTCGAGTCATTTTTTACAAGAAAATCTTTGCTTAGTCTGTCTGTCAGTCTATTTTTCTCGTAAAAAATCACTCGAACTTGTGGCGACATCTCTGCAATGCGCGCCGAACAACTTACACGCATCGAGCGTCAGCGCACAACGGTACTGGCTTCAGCTACGGAACAACAGATGGAGCCACGGAATCCTAAATCACGGTGGCAAAGTTTACCGCAGACGTAGCATATATACGACCTCCGAAGATGAACCATGGAGGGGCCACGGCGGTAAGCCTACACACCCGCCACACGAGATGATCTCCCCTCTGGTGGAGGAACACCGACACCCGTTCCTCTACAAACTAAATCAAAGTTCGATTTAACAATCCCAAATCCTCACTGAGTTCGTTACTTTCACTTAGACTTAGTCGAAGTTCGCTCAGCCTTAGACTAAACAGACTCTACTTTGGTATTTATAATATTAGTATGGATTTTTTATCATTAACTTTTCTATCGATTTGAAAAATAACATGTTTTGTTAGAAACATTGGCTCTAATACCTATCTGCAAAATGCTTGAAAAAGTGGGTTGCGCCGACCCCACATAAAGGTGGGATAAGGGCAGGTAGAAACAAACAAAAGTGCCATTTTTATACAACCTCTTAGTAAAACGTAAGTCGCTATCGAATTATCTCGATAGGTTTTTTACACGTCGAAATCTGTCATTCTTATGGTGGTACCAATTTTAGTTCCCCGTGTAGCCGCTGGAGGCACTGGGATTTGTATGTTTTCCATACAAATATTTCACGTCCTAGCTCGCGTAAATACCTGCATAAAACTCATGGTTGAGCTGCTAAACGCGCCAAAAGAAGTACAACTTGAAAAAAATATTTTATTCCAACTATTATTTACCATTATTTTACAACTTTTATTTATTACAAGGTGGACCGACGACCTGATAAAGGTCGCAGGAAGTCGCTGGATGCATGCCGCTTCCAACAGGTCGATCTGGAAATCTTTGGGGGAGGCCTATGTTCAGCAGTGGACGTCCTATGGCTGATAATGATTATTATTTACCTGCCCATTTGCTCTGCTATCGACATGAATCGGTGTGAGAAGATGCTCAGCTGTATCGAATCAAGATCCGTGGTCACCTTCTTCGCTTGTCCAGATCCGATGGTTATCTTGATATCTCCATACTTGGTTATTTCTGCTCGACAGTCTAAAACGATAGGACAGATGCCTGTGTTTGATTTTGTATATAAAAATATTGAAAAATAACATAACATGAGCTCACGCCTGTATCTCAGAAAGGGTAGGCAGAGGCGCACTAGCGAACTAGTACCCCCACGTATCACCGAGCTTAGTGCCGTCCCAGATGTAATAGGGAACGAGCCTATCGCCATATCGGGCACAAATTCTAGACTGCAGGCTGATACTGAAAAATCCAGTATCACTTTGCCCGACCCGTGGATCGAACCCGAGACCTCAGGACGATAGTCGTACCAGAGGCAATCAAGATAAATAAAACAAAAAATTAACCCTTATGTAAAAACGGAATTATAAGTTAAAAAATGAGAATTAGATGAATGAGAATGAGAGAGATATCTTGCTATCCCTTTCTGATGTTCGTGGCCGTGACGTCGGGGTAACTGACGGGGTGATGGACGGGGTAACTGACGAAAATGGACCAAAGTAGATCATCTCATTACCTCCTTTAGAATTATTGGATTATAGGTGCCTACAACTCATTCTTTCAACCCTCTCTCTCCTACGCAGACGAAGTTGCGCGGGTCAGCTAGTTTAGTTATGGTAATAATCCTTACTAAATAATAAAAGCGAAAGTAACTGTCTATCTGTCTGTCTGTCTGTCTGTGGCGTTTTCACGTCTAAACCGCTGAACCGATTTTGATGAAATTTGGTATATGGGTACTTTTAACCCCAAGGACGGACATAGGGTACTTTATTTTTTTAAATTAACCCCTAAAGGGATGAAATAGGGGATGAAAGTTTGTATGGGAATTTTGGAACCGCTTAATGGATTTTTATGAAATTTGGTATGGGACAGTGGATACCTTTGAGTTTAAGGATACAAATGCGCCACTTTTTTAAATCAACCCCTAATGGGATGAAATAGGGATGAACGTTTGTATAGGAATTTTAGGCCCACTTAATGGATTTTTATGAAATTTGGTATGGGATAGTGCATATCTTTGAGTTTAAAGACACAAATGGGCTACTTTTGAAACCGCTGAACGGATTTTTAAGAAAGTTGGTATGAGGATAGTTTTAGCCCTAAGGACAAAAATGGGGTGCGATATATTTTTCTCCTACAAAGGGATGAAATAGGGGTTGAAAATTTGTTTCTTTGTTTCTGGACTGATTGACTTCAAAATCGATATCTGAGTCGCCCCGTGGTTCCAAACGACAGAACCGCTGTCAAACCTGTCAAAAGTGGCCGCCATTTTGTTTTTTGTTTTGTGTTTGGGCTGATTGACTTCAAAATCGATATCTAAGTCGCCCCGTGGTTCCCAATGACAGAACCGCTGTCAGACCTGTCAAAAGTGGCCGCCATTTTGTTTTTCTATGTTTTTGGGCCGATTGACTTCAAAATCGATATCTGAGTCGCCCCGTGGTTCCCAATGACAGAACCGCTGTCAAACCTGTCAAAAGTGGCCGCCATTTTGTTTTTCTATGTTTTTGGGCCGACTGACTTCAAAATCGATATCTGATTCGCGCTGTGGTTTCGAACGACAGAATCGCTCTCCAACCTGTCAAAAGTGGCCGCCATATTGTTTTTATTTGTTTTTAGGTCGATTTACTTCAAAATCGATATCTGAGTCACCCCGTGGTTCCGAACTACAGAACCGCTGTCAAGCCTGTCAAAAGTGGCCGCCACTTTGTTTTTCTTTGTTTTTGGGCCGATTGACTTCAAAATCGATAGCTGGGTCGCCCGTATTAAGACTAAAACGACAGGGCGGATCGACAAATCAAAAGATTTTTCCGTTGGCCCTCCAAAATACGCGTGCGGAGCCGCGGTCAAAAGCTAGTAAATAAATAAATACACCCAACAGTCACACATCGAGTCCTGACCCCACACTAGATATAACCTGTATCGTGGATGTCAGAGACTATGAGAGACGCGCGCTCTCACAACACCCAGACTTGAAATAAATATCTGTGGGCCACACAAACATTGGTCTTAATGCGGGAATCGAAACCGCGGACTCTCGCTTCACAGCCGGCTACTCGGCCGCTGCGCCACAGAGGCTGTCTACTGAGGTAGGAATCGTCTTGTATACTCTTCGCCACTGATACTCACCAGGTTCAACTAATATGGTAGAGAGACTGTCCATGATGATGGCAGGGCCTGGTATTATCTGTTCTGGATGGAGCTTCTCCAACAAATATATCATTGTGTCTTGATAACCACCCTCGAAGTACACTTTTACTGTCTGAAAAAATGTATTAATGAAAAAATGCAATGTATAATATCGATGAAAATTTTTTTTTTCTTTTAATCTGCATTTATCCCATTATAATGTGGAATCGGAGCAACACACTTTGTCAAGCATGTTGCAGAAAAGATTTGGCTTAGTTTTTACGACCGGCTGCCTGCCTGACAATTAAAAAAAATATATATTATTACTGTCCCACTGCTGGGCACGGGCCTCCTCTACTAATGAGAGGAAGTATTTAATATCGATTTCTAAATTCTTTTTATACCTTTTCGGCAACAGGTTGGGTCCCCTTTCCGCTAGGCGGCGCCACTTCTGCTGCCATCTCACTCATACCGACACCTCTCACTCGCACATCGTCCACAATTACATCACGTTTGGATAGAGTGAAACCAAACTCGTTTTTGTACCTAAAAACCGACCGACAGAGAATTTAACACGCTAATTAAAAAAAAAGATATATGTAGGTTAGCTCAAAAACAATGATACATAAAAAAGCACAAAATTAAATTAAATTTCAATACTGTACTTATGTATTTTATAGAATAGAAAAGTCGATAGAATTTAATACAATTTCCTACCACTTACATACATACATACTCACGTCGGTATCCCGAAGGGATAGGCAGAGGCGAACTAGCGAACTAGATCACCCACATTTCGCCGCGCTCGTTCCTTCCACTTACCGATTAATAAAAGCGGTGTAGAAGTCGCCATGTTTGCAGGAAGTGGGGGAATCCCCTGGTGACGGAGACACCATGAGTGCGCAGTCTGTTCCAGCGTATCTGAGATGTAGGTATGGCTCCAGCACTATCTGAGATTCTGGTATACCCTGCAGCAAATATAAGATATGCATATAGTCCTGTTACGATGAATAGTGATGCGGAACGTTCGATATCTGATTCTGACGTCTATGAGCCTGCTGTACAAGACAAAACACCACCTAGTTACATTTCTACCCGCAATAAAAGAATAAACAATAAACCATACACTGCAGAATTAAATAATTTTAAGGAGGAGATAAAATCTATGCTATCAGCTCGCGATAAGGAATTCAAAAAACTTCTTAATGAAATAAAATGCAGCAATCAAAGTATTGAAGCATCCGTTAGTTTTCTCGCAACACAGAATGAAGAATTTAAAAAGAAAATAGATCAGCTAGAAAATACAATAAAAGAAGATAAAAAATATATATCTATATTGGAGGACAAAATTGAAGATCTGCAGATGGGATTTCGTAAGGCCAATTTTGAAATAAAAAATGTACCCAAAAAAACAAACGAAACTAAAGAAGATCTGATGGATATGGCTATATGTTTGACAAAGAGTATCGGATGTTCTTTCACAAAATCTGATATAAAGGATATTTTCAGAGTTCAACCTAAAAAACAAGGAATACAAAATCCACCGATCATAGTGGAAACATCCTCTACAATTATCAAGACTGAAGTTTTAAAAATGAGCAAGGCCTTTAATATAAAGCACAAGACAAAACTTCGTGCTCTGCACTTAGGACTGCGTTTACAAGAAGATACGCCAATCTATGTATCAGAGCAGCTGACGTCTAAAGGCTCACGCCTGCATTTTCTGGCTCGTGATCTCGCTAAATCAGCTAAATACAAATTCTGCTGGACTGCGTATGGCAAGGTCTATGTGAGAAAAGATGAAAATTCTCCCATTATTTGTATTAAATCTGAAGCTCAAGTTCAACAATTGATGCAAAAGCAATGACTATGCCTAATGGCAATATCTATTTGCTTTGTCTTTGATCTTTTCCGTCATTTTTTCTTACATATTCCAACTATGTTTAAGCTTAAATGCGTATTGCTAATTTTTATTTTTATAACAATATTATACACACACAAAATTACTACACATACACTTCCACAAAAATACTACACATACACAAACTTAAACTCCCTTACATATACACTACAAAATATACAAATATTTATATACCTAAATATGTACACATACGGAAACTATTATTATGAAATAATTATGTCATTAACTATTACAAGTAATATAATATTCTACTTTTATGCTACTCCACAAAAAACTGTAACGCTAGATTTCGTTATGATATTAATATTTACTCCACACGAGTGTCGTAGTATACAAAAAGCCTCTATTAGTTCCATCTACAAACATAACCTTCATCTATGGGACAAAACAAATTATAACAAAATTGATTTCTCACTTTATAACGACTGCAGTTCATTTTTATGCAATTATGGATAGCTCTCTTTTAATGATAGAAGATATTGACGATTGCAAAATAGCACAAGCTATAGACTGCGACATTGAGGATCTCAAAAATAAAATTACGGTCAATTACAATGATCTAACCATTATCTCTCAAAATATAAGAAGCGTTTATAGTAATTTAGATGATTTAAATTTGTCACTTAGTATCCTTAGCTTTATCCCAGATCTTCTCATCCTAACCGAATGCCGAATTAACTCAGATAAACCCATTCCATCTCTTAATGGCTATACATCTTATGTTACTACTAAACACCTCAATCAAAACGATGGGGTGGCGGTGTATATACGGAATGATACAGTTGTAGTAAATGTAAAAGAAATTTATTTAAATAGTGCATCTTGTATCCAAATAGATACGCATAATTGTGTTATTCTGGGTATATACCGTTCCCCTTCTAACCAAAATGCGGAGCTATTTATCAATTCCCTTAACTTACATTTACAATCTATAAATTCACAAAGAAACATAATATTAACTGGAGACATTAATATCAATATAATTTCTAATCCAGATGAGGCATCGTTCGAGCGAATTAACAGAATAAACTACCTCACTATGTTAGCTATGCACGCCTTAATTCCTGGACACTTATTACCAACGAGAGAACGTAGCTGTCTGGATCATTTTATTCTGAAGCTAGAAAATACCAAATTATCTGCTAAAATTGCCGTATTACACACAACTGTAACTGATCATTCCATGATATTCTTACATCTGTCTTGCATAAAGAGTCCAAATAGGTGTGCAAAAGTTAAAAAATAGTTGATTATAAAAATGCCCTTACTAGTCTCACTAACAACAATTTTATGGAATTACTTAATTGTGATGATCCTAATACATTGGTGGGACTACTTGTAAACATATTAACACAATGTCTGCAAGAAAATACGTTAACTATAAATATTCCTAAAAGTAAACGCATAATAAAGCCATGGATAACTTCTGGTGTACTTAGGTGCATTCGCAACAGAAATAAATTGCAAATAAAACTCAGGTTAGATCCTCACAATGTAATTCTTAAAATAACATTTAAAAGATATCGTAATTATTGTAACAAATTAATTAAAAAACTTAAAAGAAAATACGACCGAGAGCAATTATCTAATAATACAAATAACAGTAAAAAACTTTGGCAAAACATTAAAACGATAACTAATATGCACCAATCCAAATCAGACAACACTAAATTGCTAAGTATCTTAGCATCTCCTATCGAATCTACGAATTACGTAAACAATTATTTCGCGAATATTGGTAAAGTTCTGGCAAATGAAATTCTTTCTGAACCCGGCTCACAAAATCATACATCAGGAGATACAAACAAAAGACTGCAAAATTCTTTTGTTCTCTTAGACACTGATCACGATGAAGTTCATAGTGTAATTATGAATCTAAAATCTGATAGTGCACCAGGCTGGGATAATATCCCAACTAGTTTTTTAAAATTGTCAATAAACTACGTTGTTCCTGTAATCTGCCACTTAGCTAACCTATGTTTCGCTAAAGGTATTTTTCCAAGTCTATTGAAACAGTCTATTGTAACTCCTATTTACAAGAACGGTGACAAGGAAAATGTCAACAATTATAGACCGATCTCTGTACTACCATCAATTTCAAAAGTTTTGGAGAAACTTATTAATAAAAGATTAATTAATTACCTTGAAAAGTATAATCTGCTATCAGACACCCAATATGGATTTAGAAATGGGCGATCTACGGAAGATGCCATTACTGCGCTTAGCTCTTTAATTACAGACCACTTGGACAATAGAAGAAAATGCTTGGCGGTATTTATAGACCTTAAAAAAGCGTTCGATACAGTTCATATTCCAATTCTAATAAAAATCTTACATAATACAGGTATTAGAGGTTTATGCTTAACACTATTTGAAGACTATTTAAGTAATCGAAAACAAAAAGTCAGAATTGGTAACTATGAAAGTAATGAACTAGATATTACTTATGGGGTACCGCAAGGTAGTGTCCTCGGTCCTACCCTTTTTCTGATGTATATAGATAACTTGTGTAAACTAAATATTGATGGTGCTAAAATAATCTCGTATGCAGATGACACTGCTGTAGTATTCTCAGGCTCTTCATGGGATGATGTTCGGGAGATATCTGAACGGGGCCTAGCCAAAATAGCGCAATGGCTTAAAGCCAACCTTTTAACTCTTAATACACATAAAACAAACTTTATTTGTTTTTCTATGAATAATCGTTCCCAGCCAGCCGATAATTATAAGCTTTATATCCATGATTCCTTGCAAATACATGATGGAAATTGTAACTGTACTAGCATAAGTAAAGTCAGCTCTACTAAATACTTAGGTGTTATGATAGACCAAAGATTATCATGGGTTTCACAGCTGGAAACAGTTAGTAATAGAATAAGAAAGCTTATATGGATATTCAAGACTCTCAGACATGTTGCCACAGCAAAGTTGTTAAATAAAGTATACATAGCACTGGCCCAGTCCGTTTTAGGATATTGCATACCTATTTGGGGGGGTGCTGCAAAAACTAGATTTCTAGATTTGGAAAGAGCGCAACGAGCATTGATAAAGGTCATGTTTTTCAGGCCATTCAGATATCCTACAGATAAGCTGTACTCTGAAAGCAAAATACTAAGTGTAAGAAGACTGTACATACTACGGACAGTCTTAAAAAGACATAAAACACTTATTTATGACTTAAATATTGAGTGCAAAAGACGTAAAGATAATGTAGTTGTGACAAATGCAGTGAAGAGCAAATTTGCTAGTAACCAATATTACAAAATGTCTGCTAGAATATACAATAAACTTAACAAAAGCCTGAATATGTATTCAATGAAACAATATGAATGTAAAAATACCGTAACAAAATGGTTACACAATATAGGCTATGACGACACAGAGGCACTTTTACAAGTTATGGAATAATATTTATATATCCTATATACTAAAGACAGAAACATACATGTACGCTGGCATAAACACACACACAGACACACACAAACACACACACACACACACACTCACACACACACACAGACACACACACACACACGCACACACGCACGCACGCACGCACGCACACACACACACACACACACACACACACACACACACACGCACACACGCACACACACACACACGCAGACACGCACGCACGCACACACGCACACACGCACACACACACACACACACACACACACACACACACACACACACACACATACACATTTTTATGTTTAAAACTTCATAATACCGTAAAGACGTTAATTTTATAAAATATTAGCTATGTATGTTATTTATATGGAGGAGCGGAGTCTTCTGGCACAAGTATTCTCTTACTTAATAGAGGGCTCCAACCTTGCATTGTTTTGACAAAACGTTGGTTTCTGAATAAAGATTTTTATTATTATTATTATTAAGATAACAAAATTCAGAAGATTCCAAGCATTACATCTCAACAGACACGCTCGACAGCCTCCGTGGCGCAGAGGGCGAGAAGCCGGGTGTGAATCGAGAGGCCACGGGTTTGATTTCCGCATTGAGACAAATGTTTGTGCGGCGCTCAGATATTAGTTTTAAGTCTGGGTGTTGAGACCGAAAGTCTGTCATAGTTTCTGATACCCACATTACAGGTTATATAGTGTGGAGTCAGGACTATGTGTGTGACTGTTGGGTGTTATTATTATTAATTGATAGACTCACCTGAGTCCGCATTTTCTCTCTACACACATCACTTAACAAATCCAACAATGAGATAATAATTTTAGATCTAACAAACTATCGAAATAACTATCGAGTATAGACCACTGCTGAACAAATACCTCGCCCAATGATTTCCAGATCAATCTGTTGGAAGCGGCCTGCAACCAGCAACTTCCTGCGTGGACTTTCTATGGCTGATGATGATGATGACGATGATAGACTGATCACCAAACTAGTCGATAGACTCAACAGAGCCCGCAGTTTGTCTTTATACACATCTCTCAACGTATACACTGAACAATCCAACTCGTAATTTTACATCAAACCATCGATACAACTATCGACTAATCGCCAGACTAGTCGATAGACTCACCTGAGCTCGCAGTTTATCTTTACACACATCTCCCAACACGTCTAACAATCGATCCAGCTCGTCGTAGTTTTCGGGGCTGTATACGTACGCTGACGGTTGTTGGGCTTCGTGTACTATATGGGCGAGGGCCATACCGTATGCTGATAGTATACCTATCGATAAAAAATATAAAACGAAATAAGTAGTACGAGCCATGCTGTATACAATTTTGTATATTGAATGAATACCGCTAGTCCGGGTTATTATAATTCAAAGAAAATATGAAGTGGCACTATGTTATTATGTAATATCGTATATTTGAGTATTTCACACATCGGTTAAACGTTTCGAAGGCTCAATCTTCCTTCAACGCCCTATCCCTTATTGGCGTAGTGTAGATCCATTAGGTGAATTCAATTCTCATGATATATTGAACAGTTCCTTCGTTTCGATATATTTTTGCTGAAATTAACGACTTTAACAAAAACTATTACCATCAGACACTGCTGAACACCTCTGCCAAACATTTCCAGATCGATATATTTAAAGCAGTCTAACAAAACTATACGTGATTCAAGTAAGTAGCTACTTTTTTTGCCAGTCGAATCTGTCAGGCTGTAAGTTAATTAGCGCGCATGCGTACCTGCATATTTGTGTATGAGCACAGTGTTGATGCCCAATTGTCGTGCGACTGAACAGGCATGCTGCCCGCCCGCGCCGCCGAAACAAGCCAGAGCATGTTGAGATGCATCGTGACCGCGGGCTGTTGTTAACGCTCTGCCGAATACACAACAGCTGGTTCAGCCAAGTGGCTTATACGCTCGTCGAATAGAATAATCGAATAGAATAGTCGAATAGAATAGTCGAATAGAATAAATGTATGGGAATGACATAAGAGTACGCTATATGCGGCTTACTCTTATTTATTTTATTTATTTATTTATTTATTTATAACATTACAACTATTTTTACAGGTGTCATACCTAATACAATAGCGTAGCACTATAACACTAAACATAATATTATCTATATTATATTATTATCTACTACTATGGTATAAGCCATTAGTGAGAATTCAGTCAGTGAACAGGAGAACAAATCAACATGATGAGACATATCATTGAGCGTACGCAACGCGCGTGTGAGCGGTGCGTGCAGTAATAAATTGGTGCGCGCTCGCGGCACCGAGAACAATGGCGGTAGGCGCCGTCGACCCATGTAACCATCAGGAACACACAGCCCAACTGCTAGCAGGACACTCGGATTATGTATTTTACCACGAATCACTTTAAAGAAGTATATGGCTATAGCTACTTCCCTTCTTACTTCTAGTTTGTAATAACCTACCATTCCCAGAACAAATAATGTAGGATATAGCAGTGGGAATCCTGGATACACACCAAACTGCTTCAAATATAAAAATCTAACAAATTTGTTCTGGATACGTTCTAACATTAAACTATATTTAACTTCATGCGGCGACCAAATTATTGCGTTCGATTCCAAGTGACTTCTGACGAGGGCGTCGTACAAAGCTCTCAAAGCAGCAATATTTGTAAATTGGTTAGCCTGACGCAGAACCAATCCTAAATTACGGTATGCTTTTTTAACGACATCAATTATATGTTTCCTAAAATTCATATCCGCGTCTTATGTCATTCCCATACATTTATTATTCAATTCGATTAGCGCATAAGCCACTTGTCTAAGCCCGCAGAACAAGTTAAACGACCCCATACTTACTATATCTAGTTTTTCTTTTTTTTTATAGCAGACATTGGCAAACGAGCAGATGGGTCACCTGATGGTAAGTGATCTCCACCGCCCACAAAAAGAATCATGGGTGCGTTGCCAACCTAAAAGAAGAGAATGGAAGGGGAGGGAAAAGGGATTGGGAAAGGGAGTGGAGAAATGGGCCACCGGAAATCTCACTCACCGAACGAAACGCGACAGCCAGCTGGCACTTTACGTCGGTTTTCTGTGAGACAGTGGTATCTAACCGGTCGAGCCGGCCCATTCGTGCTATAGACGTTACTGTCTATAGCGTGGCTTTACCACTCAATCTAGTACAGATAGATAGAGATAATCTGCCTGGACTGTTTTGTTTGCTTGTGTCAATTCAAAATGCCGTGGATATGGGGGTCGCTCAGTGTATCTTGTATGTTACTTTTTCTTATATTATTAGATATCTATTGTTATCATGCTTTGGCTGCTCTAATTGAAGGTCTTTCTGTATCTGGTGCTGTACTGTACATTGGTGTTAAAAAGAGCAACGTCAGAGCTTCTTGCTCGTTCTTCTCTGGCGAAACAGCCTTCCAAACAGGCGGTAGAGTTAAAATTTGACTGAATCTAAATAATGCTTGAACATTTTATGAATTCAAAAAATGATTTGATTTGATAACTGGAAGAAATAGAAAAAAGTCTGCAACAAACCAGTGTTTGTTGAAACCCATCATGACCGCGGGCTGTTAACGTTTTTCCCAATAAATACCTAACAGAACAGCTTTTTCTGGCAAACGAGCAGGTGGTTTAGTGCATGAGACGCCGACTTACAACGATCATCATGTTCAACAAAACTCACCTAATCGGTCGGCACATGGCTTCATTTGCAACGTTGATGAATCCCATAGCAACCTCCTCCATGGTCATCTGAATAACGAATAACATAAAATTGAAAACAGCGTCGAAAATAAGAGAATTTGTTTTCTAATAATTTAAATTGGCTAATGAAGGCAGATGTGTCGACGGCTCGCCTGATGGTAAATGCTTACAAAGCGGCTGCCTACCTTGAAAAAAAATACACCCAACAGTTATATAGTCCTGACCCCACACTAGGTTTATACTTATACCGGCGAGATACTGTAATATGGGTATCAGAAACTAGTGATGTGGATAATCGATTATTTTTCATAATAGATTATCCAGATCTCTTAAAATGATTCCACTTGTCGCTAGAAATTTAGGGGATCCAGTCCCTGGCGAATGGTGTTAGAAAAACCGTTTTGCCGATCTAAAAATTGAACCCACATCTGCCGCTAGACCAAGGATGCGGCCGGTGCGTTACTATTTCATTTCCACCATCATCATGATCATCTACTACTGATAGGCCTTCCTCAAAGGAAGTCGCTGGAAGCCGCTTCCAACAGGTAAATTTTCTATACTATATGAATTCTTGAATTCCTGATAAAGGTCGCAAGCAGTCGCTGGATGCAGGCTGCTTGCAACAGGTCGATCTGGAAATCTTTGGGGGAGGCCTATGTCCAGCAGTGGACGTTCTGTGACTGTTTATGATGATGATGACGATGATGATGAATTCTTAAAATATCCTACCTCCTTCCCGCCATCTTGTTTTAAAAACATGTTTATATCGTCAGTCATTTTCTTAAAAGCCTCTGAATTCCTGATAAAGGTCGCAAGCAGTCGCTGGATGCAGGCTGCTTGCAACAGGTCGATCTGGAAATCTTTGGGGGAGGCCTATGTCCAGCAGTGGACGTTCTGTGACTGTTTATGATGATGATGACGATGATGATGAATTCTTAAAATATCCTACCTCCTTCCCGCCATCTTGTTTTAAAAACATGTTTATATCGTCAGTCATTTTCTTAAAAGCCGCTACTGTAGCATCCTTGTCTAAAGCTTCGTTCTCATTCGGACCGAAGATCTTCGGGAAATATTCCGGTAGAAGACGACCTGCAACATTTTTGATAATAAATTCTAACCTATTAACTTCTTTAGAGATTATGGGCCTTACTTATAAAAACAGTTTAACTGAGCAAATTGCTAAGAATAGCCTGCCACTTTATTTTAAAATGTTATTCTTAGCCATTTGCTCAGCTAAACTGTTTTTATATGTAAGTCCCAATATTTTCAAAATTATTATTACCATCACCGTTTCCATTGTAAACATCAACATCGTCATTATCATCAAAATCAACATCACTATCGTCGTAACCATCAACGTCGTCATTATTATCAACAGTTCAAACATCATAAGCTCACGCTTGTATCCCCGAAGTTGCAGAGGTACACTAGTGAACTAGGATACCCACATTTCGCCGAGCTTAATTCAAACATCAATGTCGTTATTTTCATCAACATCAAAAACATCAACATCTTTCTACTTGCTAAGGGCAGCTCCCACTTTAATGTGGGGTCACCGCAACACACTTTTTCAAACATCTTGCGAAAAGAATTTGTCTTAATTTTTACGACTGACTGGCTTCTTGACGGCAACCCCCTTCTAAGGGAACCAGTCCCGGACAAATTAAATTAGAAAAACACCCCACCTAACCTAGGAATCGAACCCAGGATCTCCCGGTCTACAGCCCATGTACGCTGCCACTTGACCGAGGAGGCGACACAGGCGATTGTAACGATAATATCGCTGATCGACGATATCATGACATCGTCGTCAACAGCACTATTAATTTAAACTCACCTAACAGCAGGTTAGCATCAGTGACAGCGAGAGGCCCCCCCTTCCTATAGCAAGCGGGTCCAGGTTCAGCGCCCGCAGACTCAGGGCCTGTTACAAACAGACCCGAACGGAAGAACAACATGGACCCTCCGCCTGCCGCCACTGTATTTATATCTGTAATAAAGACCAAAATGTAACGATCGTGACCGAATTTATATGGGACCACCCTTGGAACAAGCTCTATCGATCACAAAAATAATCTTGAAATTCGGTATACAAAATGAAATGTTAATGGAATCATGACCTCTGTGGCGTAATCGGCGAATAAACGGCGCAGCTTTTTTTATAGCAGAGACTGGCAAACGAGCAGATGGGTCACCTGATGGTGAGTGATCTCCACCGCCCATAGACACCCAAAACACAAAAAACATGGGTGCGTTGCCAACCTAAAAGGAGGGAATGAAAGGGGAGGGAAGAGGGATTGGGAAACGGAGGGGGAATTGGGCCACCTTACTCACCAATCTCAACACGACAGCAAGCTGCTACTTTACGTTGGTTTTCTGTGAGACAGTGGTATCAAACCGGCCGGGCCGGCCCATTCGTGCTGTAGACGGTGTTGGTGTTGGTGTTGGTGTTGGTGTTGGTGTTGGTGTTGGTGTTGGTGTTGGTGTTGGTGTTGGTGTTGGTGTTGGTGTTGGTGTTGGTGTTGGTGTTGGTGTTGGTGTTGGTGTTGGTGTTGGTGTTGGTGTTGGTGTTGGTGTTGGTGTTGGTGTTGGTGTTGGTGTTGGTGTTGGTGTTGGTGTTGGTGTTGGTGTTGGTGTTGGTGTTGGTGTTGGTGTTGGTGTTGGTGTTGGTGTTGGTGTTGGTGTTGGTGTTGGTGTTGGTGTTGGTGTTGGTGTTGGTGTTGGTGTTGGTGTTGGTGTTGGTGTTGGTGTTGGTGTTGGTGTTGGTGTTGGTGTTGGTGTTGGTGTTGGTGTTGGTGTTGGTGTTGGTGTTGGTGTTGGTGTTGGTGTTGGTGTTGGTGTTGGTGTTGGTGTTGGTGTTGGTGTTGGTGTTGGTGTTGGTGTTGGTGTTGGTGTTGGTGTTGGTGTTGGTGTTGGTGTTGGTGTTGGTGTTGGTGTTGGTGTTGGTGTTGGTGTTGGTGTTGGTGTTGGTGTTGGTGTTGGTGTTGGTGTTGGTGTTGGTGTTGGTGTTGGTGTTGGTGTTGGTGTTGGTGTTGGTGTTGGTGTTGGTGTTGGTGTTGGTGTTGGTGTTGGTGTTGGTGTTGGTGTTGGTGTTGGTGTTGGTGTTGGTGTTGGTGTTGGTGTTGGTGTTGGTGTTGGTGTTGGTGTTGGTGTTGGTGTTGGTGTTGGTGTTGGTGTTGGTGTTGGTGTTGGTGTTGGTGTTGGTGTTGGTGTTGGTGTTGGTGTTGGTGTTGGTGTTGGTGTTGGTGTTGGTGTTGGTGTTGGTGTTGGTGTTGGTGTTGGTGTTGGTGTTGGTGTTGGTGTTGGTGTTGGTGTTGGTGTTGGTGTTGGTGTTGGTGTTGGTGTTGGTGTTGGTGTTGGTGTTGGTGTTGGTGTTGGTGTTGGTGTTGGTGTTGGTGTTGGTGTTGGTGTTGGTGTTGGTGTTGGTGTTGGTGTTGGTGTTGGTGTTGGTGTTGGTGTTGGTGTTGGTGTTGGTGTTGGTGTTGGTGTTGGTGTTGGTGTTGGTGTTGGTGTTGGTGTTGGTGTTGGTGTTGGTGTTGGTGTTGGTGTTGGTGTTGGTGTTGGTGTTGGTGTTGGTGTTGGTGTTGGTGTTGGTGTTGGTGTTGGTGTTGGTGTTGGTGTTGGTGTTGGTGTTGGTGTTGGTGTTGGTGTTGGTGTTGGTGTTGGTGTTGGTGTTGGTGTTGGTGTTGGTGTTGGTGTTGGTGTTGGTGTTGGTGTTGGTGTTGGTGTTGGTGTTGGTGTTGGTGTTGGTGTTGGTGTTGGTGTTGGTGTTGGTGTTGGTGTTGGTGTTGGTGTTGGTGTTGGTGTTGGTGTTGGTGTTGGTGTTGGTGTTGGTGTTGGTGTTGGTGTTGGTGTTGGTGTTGGTGTTGGTGTTGGTGTTGGTGTTGGTGTTGGTGTTGGTGTTGGTGTTGGTGTTGGTGTTGGTGTTGGTGTTGGTGTTGGTGTTGGTGTTGGTGTTGGTGTTGGTGTTGGTGTTGGTGTTGGTGTTGGTGTTGGTGTTGGTGTTGGTGTTGGTGTTGGTGTTGGTGTTGGTGTTGGTGTTGGTGTTGGTGTTGGTGTTGGTGTTGGTGTTGGTGTTGGTGTTGGTGTTGGTGTTGGTGTTGGTGTTGGTGTTGGTGTTGGTGTTGGTGTTGGTGTTGGTGTTGGTGTTGGTGTTGGTGTTGGTGTTGGTGTTGGTGTTGGTGTTGGTGTTGGTGTTGGTGTTGGTGTTGGTGTTGGTGTTGGTGTTGGTGTTGGTGTTGGTGTTGGTGTTGGTGTTGGTGTTGGTGTTGGTGTTGGTGTTGGTGTTGGTGTTGGTGTTGGTGTTGGTGTTGGTGTTGGTGTTGGTGTTGGTGTTGGTGTTGGTGTTGGTGTTGGTGTTGGTGTTGGTGTTGGTGTTGGTGTTGGTGTTGGTGTTGGTGTTGGTGTTGGTGTTGGTGTTGGTGTTGGTGTTGGTGTTGGTGTTGGTGTTGGTGTTGGTGTTGGTGTTGGTGTTGGTGTTGGTGTTGGTGTTGGTGTTGGTGTTGGTGTTGGTGTTGGTGTTGGTGTTGGTGTTGGTGTTGGTGTTGGTGTTGGTGTTGGTGTTGGTGTTGGTGTTGGTGTTGGTGTTGGTGTTGGTGTTGGTGTTGGTGTTGGTGTTGGTGTTGGTGTTGGTGTTGGTGTTGGTGTTGGTGTTGGTGTTGGTGTTGGTGTTGGTGTTGGTGTTGGTGTTGGTGTTGGTGTTGGTGTTGGTGTTGGTGTTGGTGTTGGTGTTGGTGTTGGTGTTGGTGTTGGTGTTGGTGTTGGTGTTGGTGTTGGTGTTGGTGTTGGTGTTGGTGTTGGTGTTGGTGTTGGTGTTGGTGTTGGTGTTGGTGTTGGTGTTGGTGTTGGTGTTGGTGTTGGTGTTGGTGTTGGTGTTGGTGTTGGTGTTGGTGTTGGTGTTGGTGTTGGTGTTGGTGTTGGTGTTGGTGTTGGTGTTGGTGTTGGTGTTGGTGTTGGTGTTGGTGTTGGTGTTGGTGTTGGTGTTGGTGTTGGTGTTGGTGTTGGTGTTGGTGTTGGTGTTGGTGTTGGTGTTGGTGTTGGTGTTGGTGTTGGTGTTGGTGTTGGTGTTGGTGTTGGTGTTGGTGTTGGTGTTGGTGTTGGTGTTGGTGTTGGTGTTGGTGTTGGTGTTGGTGTTGGTGTTGGTGTTGGTGTTGGTGTTGGTGTTGGTGTTGGTGTTGGTGTTGGTGTTGGTGTTGGTGTTGGTGTTGGTGTTGGTGTTGGTGTTGGTGTTGGTGTTGGTGTTGGTGTTGGTGTTGGTGTTGGTGTTGGTGTTGGTGTTGGTGTTGGTGTTGGTGTTGGTGTTGGTGTTGGTGTTGGTGTTGGTGTTGGTGTTGGTGTTGGTGTTGGTGTTGGTGTTGGTGTTGGTGTTGGTGTTGGTGTTGGTGGGGTGCGAAGTCAGGAAACCTCCACGTGGTGCACCCTGGGCAACGGCGGTCACGGATGAAGACGGTTTCGAATTTTCGTCTGCTTTCATCCGTGACCACGGCTAATATCCTGACGAGGCTGGTTGGCGGTCGTCGCCTGTTGCGGCGGCCGTCGTCTAGTGGGGAGGGTTCTTGGGGCACCCCTGGGTTCTGTCCTGGGGGCATCGGCGGGCTTGGTGTGCGCTAATCCCGCCGCCGAGCAGACAGTGGAGGGGATGCTCCTCTTTACTGTCACCGTCGAATATCGTAATCTGGTCTCGGAGGTCTGTGGTCATGTCTCGCGCTTCGACCGGACCGAGGGTCTTGGCTTAACCGCCCGGACCGCGAGGGAGAAATCCTCTATAAAAAGTTACCCCGAATCCCAAGCGGCGGCGCACCGCGAGGGGATGCATGGCCGATGGGTAGTTCGGTCTCTAGTGCGACCCCCGTCGGAGTACCGGCCGACGCTTCGGCGGGTTACACCATAGGCTTACCCAGGTACAGGGGGCTCTGCCTGGGTGGACCTTTTATTTCCCCCATACTCGTGGGATCAGTATGAAGTTATCCTTTACAAATAATAAAAATAAAAAAAATCCAGTTGTGCGTGTGGAGAAAGTATCTCTCCCGGGGCCCGCCTGTGGGTCTGCGCAAACAAATGAGGGAGAGCTCACGCTCTCCAAAGGTAGTTCCCTGGCGTCTTCGCGCGCCCCGAGCCTCGAGTCCGTGGCCGGGTCGTGTGGAGTCGCCTCGGGTAAAAAGAGGAGTCGCCGAGATCGTGCGGATGGCGGGATCTCGAGCGACAGTGACCAGGGGCCGGCGGAGAAGGTGGTGCTCAGAGCCGAACACGATGGCGGGGCGATAGAGCCCGCTGAGGTGCCAGCTGACCAACTTGACTGGCGCCTTCGGTTGGCGGCCAGTATCCGGGACGTCTCCAGTAAGTCCCGGAACCTAAAGGGGACCTTTCAGCGGGAGCTGAACCTTGCGGCCCAGGAACTCATTTCCAGGGCCGGGGAGACGGCACCCGCTGAGGTAACTCGGCTGGAGGTGGAAAAAATGGCGATGGTTCGTCAAATCGCCCTGCTCAAGGCTGCCCAGGCGGCCCAACAGAAGGTATTGGACGAGGTCCTCGCTACGTTGCGGGCTCTCGGGCAGGCACAGCCGGTAGCCTCATCAGAGGTAACACCTGGTCGAGTGGATCGCCTCGAGGAGCTGGAGCGCCGTCTAATTAATATTTTAGACGCGCGCCTCGAGGCGATAACGATGCGGCTGCCCCGGGAGCCAATCGTCCGGCCCCCATTAGCCGCGGACAGGGCGAAGGAGCGGAGAGAGAGGGGAGATTGGCCCTCTCTGCCCGCCACGGGACCTCTGGCCCCATGTTTTGCGGAGGCTGGGCCATCTGGTGCCCCACATGTTGCTGCTCCGGCAGCCTCGAAAGGGAAGGGGAAGGGCAAGGGGAAAAAATCTGCCCATGCCCCAATTACCGCTGCAGCAGCTGCTACTCGGCCTGCCCTTGTAGCCGCGCCTAAGTCCGCCCCGGCCAGGCCCGCCCCAGTGGCCCAGCCGCAAACTGTCCCCCCACCCCGAAAGGGGGGGAAGAAGAAGAGTGGCATTGTTCAGGCACAGCCTGTCCCTGCACCCCGTGCACTCCCGCCACCCCCCACGTCTATGGATGACGGCTGGGTGGTGGTGGCCAGGAAGGGGAAGAAGACCCCTCGGCCCGCATCGGTTGCTCCGGCCGTCGCGCTATCGCAGCGACGGCCTCAGTCGCAGCAGCGCCGGCCGGAGCCCAAAATTCGCCTGCCCCGCAAGGCAGCAGTAACTATTACTGTGTCGCCTGAGGGGCTGGCGAATGGAGTAAGTTATGCCCGGGTCCTTCGGGAGGTGATGGCCAACGTGCGCCTCACGGACCTGGGCATCTCTGAGATGCGGGCCCACTTAATGGCTACGGGCGGGTACCTCTACGAGGTGCCCGGCCCAGAGACGGAGGCGAGGGCGGACACCCTCGCCGAACGCATCAGGGCCGTATTCCGTGGCACGGAGCTGGAGACCGTGGTTCGCGTCTCCCGCCCGTGCAAGACCGCGGAGATGCGCATCTCCGGGTTAGACGCGTCCGCTGACCCGGAGATGATCGCGGTGGCCCTCGCAGGGGCGGGCGGATGTTCTTCGGTGGACATTAAGGTCGGGGAGATCCGCCCCGACCGTTCCGGCCTTGGTGCGGCATGGGTGCGGTGCCCAGCCAAGGCCGCGGACAAGGTTATTAGGGCAGGACGCGTCCTAATTGGCTGGGTGTCGGCGCGGGTCCAGCTCCTGGCGCCAAGGCCCATGCGGTGTTTCCGGTGCCTCTTTCGGGGGCACGTACGGACGCACTGCAGTGACGAATGTGACCGTAGCGGGATCTGCTACCACTGCGGTCAGTCGGGCCATAAGGCCAGAGAGTGCTCCGCGGAGCCGCATTGCACAATCTGTGCAGATGCCGGCAAACCCGCGGGGCACCAGGTGGGCGCCAAGGCTTGCGTCGCCTCCGCTCGTCCCCGCCGCGGTAATCGTGGTGGAGGCGTTGCGGTTGTGACGCGGCCCGACCCGTCCACCCGCGCTGCACCCATGGAGATCGCCCAATAATATGGCGCAACGATTCCTCCAGGCGAATGTTAACCACTGCGCCAGGGCCCAGGACCTGCTGGTCCAAAGCCTCGCGCAGTGGTTGATACAAGTGGCTGTGGTCGCTGAGCCGTACTTTGTTCCCCCCAGGGACGACTGGGCCGGGGACCTGGACGGCTCGGTGGCCGTCATCACCCGGGGCGCCGCTGGCTCCCAGCCCTTTGAAAAAGTAGCGAAGGGCTCGGGATGTGTGGCGGTTCTGTTGGGGGGGGTCTGGATTATGGGAGTGTATTTCTCCCCCAATAGATCCCAAGCCGAGTTTGAGCACTTCCTCACTCGGCTGGGGGCCCTGGTGGTGCAAGACAGTCAGCCTCGCCCCGTGCTCGTCGCCGGCGACTTCAACGCCAAGTCTTTGGCTTGGGGTTCGTCGGCGACCGACGTGCGCGGCGAGGCCCTGGAGGAATGGGCGATCTCGTCCGGCTTGGCCGTCGTGAATCGCGGGACTGAGGACACGTGCGTGAGGCATAACGGCGGTTCGGTGGTGGACATCACGTTCGCCACCCCGGCCCTAGCCCGCCGTGTCCGGGACTGGAGGGTCCTGGTGGGCGAGGAGACGTTGTCGGATCACCGATACATTCGGTTCGACGTCGCCTCGTCCCCAACCACCCGGTCGGGTGGGGGACCGACCGTCCCGCGGTCGGACGGCCCACGCTGGGCAGTAAGTCGCCTCGGTGTTGAGGCCTTGAAGGAGGCCGCTCTGGCCCAGGCGCTGGTGCCCGTACCGGACGGGCCGGTACGGGTCGAGGAGGAGGCGGCGTGGTTCGGGGCGGCGATGTCGCGAGTCTGCGACGCTGCCATGCCCCGGGTCCGACGCCTCCCGGAGAAGCGCCAGGTGTTCTGGTGGTCGGCGGAGCTCACGCGGCTGCGCGCGTCCTGCGTGGCCGCCCTCCGCCAGCTGTCCAGACACCGTCGTCGCCGGATTCGTCTGCCCGGCGACGAGGACCAGGAGCGGCTGCTTCACGGCCTCCACAGGGAGGCTAAGAGAGCGCTGCACGTGGCCATAGCGAGGGCAAAGTCTGCGGCTCAAACTGAGTTCCGGGGTACTCTCGACAGCGACCCGTGGGGGCGTCCATACCGTGTGGCGTTGAGAAAGCTCCGCCCATGGGCGCCCCCGCTGACGCAGAGTCTCCGGGGCGACCTCGTGCAGGAGGTCGTCGCGGCTTTGTTCCCGGCCACGGAGGATGTCACTCCTCCACCGATGGCGTCGCACTCGTCGACGCCGTCGTCGTTGGATTCGGCAAGGGTTATTTCGGAGGTTTCACCCGAAGAAATGAGGGTGGCGGTGCTTCGGCTGCGGGCCAAGAAAGCCGCCCCGGGTCTCGACGGCATCCCCGGACGCGCTTGGGTGTTAGCCGTCGAGCATCTGGGTGCGAGGCTCCGCGGCCTCTTCTCCGCGTGCCTGGAGCAGGGCCAGTTTCCATCCCGGTGGAAAACCGGTAAGCTGGTCCTGCTCAAGAAGGAGGGTCGACCCGTAGAATCGCCATCGGCCTACCGGCCCATTGTGTTGCTCGACGAGGTCTGCAAGCTCTTCGAGCGGATTGTGCACGCTCGCCTCGTCGAGCACCTGGAGGGGGCCGGGCCGGACCTGGCGGATTGCCAGTTCGGCTTCCGGCATGGCCGGTCAACGGTGCATGCGATTCTGCGGGTCAAGGCGCACGCGGAAGATGCAGTTGCCCGGGGTAAGGTGGTGGTGGCGGTGTCGCTCGACATCGCCAACGCCTTCAACACCTTGCCCTGGGCCTGCATACATGAGGCACTGCGGTACCACATGGTGCCACTTTATTTGCGTCGTCTGGTGCACTCGTACCTATCCAATAGGTATGTAGTGTATCCGGGCGCCGCTGGGTGGCACCGGAGGGCCATGTCTGCCGGTGTTCCACAGGGCTCAGTTCTGGGCCCGCTACTGTGGAACATCGGTTATGACTGGGTTCTCCGTGGTACCAACCCCCGAGGCGTCGCTGTCGTCTGCTACGCGGACGACACCTTGGTGACAGCGACGTCGGGATGTTTCGAGGATGCCATCCTGCTCGCCTCGTTCGGAACCGAACAGGTGGTGGGCAGGATTCGGCGACTGGGCCTCTCGGTGGCACTGGGGAAAACCGAGGCCCTGTGTTTTCACGGGCCTCGGCGTGGGCCACCTGCAGGGGCTCACATTACAGTGGAGGGGGTGCGGATTCCCATCGGCACCACAATGAAGTATTTGGGATTGATATTGAGTAGCCGGTGGGACTTCCGCGCCCACTTTGAGATGTTGTCGCCGAAGTTGGTGCGGGCAGCGGGCGCGCTTGGGAGCCTGCTGCCGAACCTCGAAGGTCCCGGTAACCCTTGCCGGAGTCTGTACGCCGGAGTCGTGCGGTCCATGGCCCTGTACGGTTCACCCGTATGGGCCGGGTCCCTGAGCGCCCGCTGTGTCGCCTTGCTGCGCCAACCGCAGCGTCTGGTGGCGCAGCGGATAATCAGGGGCTACCGCACGGTCTCTCACGAGGCGGCCTGCGTGTTGGCCGGCACTCTCCCTTGGGACTTGGACGCCCGGTCCCTCTCGTCAGCGTTCCACTGGCGGGAGGAGGCGTCCCGTCATCGGGAGAGGCTTGCCCCGAGGGAGATTGCGGCCAGGTTCCGCAGAGCCGCCGTGGAGGAGTGGCATGCCAGGCTGGAGAGCCCGAGCTCGGGCTTGAGGACCGTCGCGGCAGTGCGACCTGTCCTAAGAGAGTGGTTAGACAGGCGCCACGGTGCGCCTACATTCCGGCTGACACAGGTGCTGACGGGCCACGGGTGTTTCGGCTCGTACCTGTGTCGTATAGCCGGAAAAGAGGCGTCCGCCGTGTGCCACCATTGTGGCAACTGCCGCGAGGACACGGCCCAACACACTCTAGAGGAGTGCCCAGCCTGGGTGGAGGAGCGCAGCGCTCTCATAGCAGTCGTCGGAGGAGACCTCTCGCTGCCGGCCGTGGTGTCCGCCATGGTCGGCAGCCGGAGGTCATGGCGTGCGATGGTCTCCTTCTGCGAGCGCGCCATCTCGCAGAAGGAGAGCGCCGAGCGGGATCGTGAGCAGAGCGATCCCGCCCGCCGCCAAAGGAGACGTAGGAGGCGCCGGGTGGACGACTGACCGGCGTCTCCCGCCCTGTGGAATGGGGGCGTTTGGAGAATTCCACCACGGTAACCCCTGCCTGTCGTAAGAGGCGACTAATAGGGGACTTCCGGGGTCGCGGGCGCGCAGCGGGGGGCTGTGCGCCCCTTATAGTACTATTGTACTTGCGACCCCGGGACGGACGGCAGCACGGACGGTCGGCCTCGTGCTGCCGTAGACGCCGAGGGCGTCCTTCGGCGGCGGGGGCTTCTGAGCCCCCCCAAATCGGAGACGGGCCGCAAGGCGGCACCGCGCAGGGGCGGTTCCGGTAGCAATCCGAGGCTATCTCAGGATACCCCGGGACCGCCCCACTCATGCGCCGAAGTAGGCCACCGCGGGGTTTTTAGTCGGTATTGCCGGTGTAGGGCATTTGTTAGGGACGCGGCCCAGCGTCGCCCGGATGTCGACCATCTCTCCCGGGCATCACGGCGCTGGGTCGTAAGGCCGGCGAACCCGACATACCCGCCGCGTCCACCCCCCCGGGCGCGGCGGCAGTGGTAAAACACTTTTCCCCGCGACAAAAAAAAAAAAAAAGGAATCTTAGGCAGGGGTGCGAAGTCAGGAAACCTCCACGTGGTGCACCCTGGGCAACGGCGGTCACGGATGAAGACGGTTTCGAATTTTCGTCTGCTTTCATCCGTGACCACGGCTAATATCCTGACGAGGCTGGTTGGCGGTCGTCGCCTGTTGCGGCGGCCGTCGTCTAGTGGGGAGGGTTTTTGGGGACACCCCTGGGTTCTGTCCTGGGGGCATCGGCGGGCTCGGTGTGCACTTACCTGCCGCCGAGCAGGCAGTGGAGAGGACGCTCTCCTTCACTGCCACCGTCGAATATCGTAATCCGGTCTCGGAGGTCTGTGGTCATGTCTCGCGCTTCGACCGGACCGAGGGTCTTGGCTTAACCGCCCGGACCGCGAGGGAGAAAACCTCTATAAAAAGTCACCCCGAATCCCAAGCGGCGGCGCACCGCGAGGGGATGCATGGCCGATGGGTAGTTCGGTCTCTAGTGCGACCCCCGTCGGAGTACCGGCCGACACTCCGGCGGGTTACACCATAGGCTTACCCAGGTACAGGGGGCTCTGCCTGGGTGGACCGTATATTTCCCCCACACTCGTGGGAACACTATGAAGTTAAATTTTCCTAAACCTAAAACACCTGTAGTGCGATTGGAGAAAATGAATGTCCCGGGGACTATAAGTGACCCTGGACAGTCAGTAGTGGAAGAGCGCATGCGCTCTAAAGAAAGCTCCGTGGCGTCTTCGCGCGCCCCGAGCCTCGAGTCCGTGGCCGGGTCGTGTGGAGTCGTCTCGGGTACGAAGAGGAGTCGCCGAGATCGTGCAGATGGCGCGATTTCGAGCGACAGTGACCAAGGGCCGGCGGAGAAGGTAATCGTCAGAGCCGAGCGCGATGCCGAGTCGAGAGAGGCCGCCGAGGTGCCAGCTGACCAACTCGACTGGCGCCTTCGGTTGGCGGCCAGTATCCGGGACGTCTCCAGTAAGTCCCGGAACCTAAAGGGGACCTTTCAGCGGGAGCTGAACCTTGCGGCCCAGGAACTCATTTCCAGGGCCGGGGAGACGGCTCCCGCTGAGGTAACTCGGCTGGAAGTGGAGAAGATGGCGATGGTTCGCCAAATCGCCCTGCTCAAGGCCGCCCAGGCGGCCCAGCAGAAAGTGTTGGACGAGGTCCTCGCCACCCTGCGGGCCCTCGGGCAGGCACAGCCGGTGGCCTCATCGGAGGTCACACCTGGTCGGGCGGATCGCCTTGAGGAGCTAGAACGCCGCCTAATTAATATTTTAGACGCGCGCCTCGAGGCGATATCGATGAGGCTGCCCCGGGAGCCAATCGTCCGGCCCCCATTGGCCGCGGACAGGGCGAAGGAGCGGAGAGAGAGGGGAGATTGGCACTCTCTGCCCGCCACGGGGCCTCTGGCCCCATGTTTTGCGGTGGCTGGGCCTTCTCGCCCTCCGCCTGCTGTTGCCGCCGGCCCGAAGGGAAAGGGAAAGGGCAAGGGCAAGGGCAAAACAACTGTCCCGCCCGCCCCTGTAGCTGCTCCTCGGCAAGCTGCTGTTGCCGCGTCACGGCCCGCCCCGGCCAGACCCGCCCCAGTGGCCGTGCCGACACACGCCCCCCCCCAGCAGTCGTCACGCAAGGGGGGGAAGAAAAAGAATAAGCACGGCCATGAACAGGCACAGCCTGTCCCTGCACCCCGTGCACTCCCGCCACCCCCCACGTCTATGGATGACGGCTGGGTGGTGGTGGCCAGGAAGGGGAAGAAGACCCCTCGGCCCGCATCGGTTGCTCCGGCCATGCCGCCGCAGCAGCGTCGGCCGGAGCCGAGAGTTCGCCTGCCCCGTAAGGCAGCAGTCTCCTTGACTGTGTCGCCTGAGGGGCTGGCAAAAGGCGTAACTTATGCCCAGGTCCTCCGCGAGGTGCTGGCGAATGTGCGTCTCGCTGACCTGGGCATAGCCGAAATGCGGGCCCATCTTATGGCCACGGGCGGGTATCTTTACGAGGTACCCGGCCCGGAGACCGAGGCGAAAGCGGACAAACTCGCTGACCGCATGAGGGCCGTGTTCCGCGGCACAGAGCTGGAGACAGTTGTACGGGTATCCCGCCCGTGCAAAACCGCGGAACTGCGCATATCCGGGTTGGACGCGTCCGCCGACCCGGAATTGATCACGGCGGCCCTCGCAGGGGCAGGCGCATGTACAGCGGATGATGTGAAGGTCGGGGAGATCCGCCCCGACCGTTCCGGTCTTGGCTCGGTTTGGGTGCGGTGCCCAGCCAAGGCCGCGGACAAGGTGGTCAGGACAGGACGCGTCCTGATCGGATGGGTATCGGCACGGGTCCAGCTTCTGGCGCCAAGGCCCATGCGGTGCTTCCGCTGCCTCTTTAGGGGGCACGTGCGGACGCACTGCACCGATGAATGTGACCGCAGCGATTTCTGCTATCGCTGCGGTCAGTCGGGCCATAAGGCTAGAGAGTGCTCCGCGGAGCCGCATTGCACAATCTGTGCAAATGCCGGTAAACCCGCGGGGCACCAGGTGGGCGCCAAGGCTTGCGTCGCCTCCGCTCGTCCCCGCCGCGGTAATCGCGGTGGAGGCGTTGCGGTTGTGACGCGGCCGGACCCGTCCCACAGCGTGGCACCCATGGAGATCGCCCATTAATATGGCGCAACGATTCCTCCAGGCGAACGTTAACCACTGCGCCAGGGCCCAGGACCTGCTGGTCCAAAGCCTCGCGCAGTGGTCGATACAAGTGGCTGTGGTCGCCGAGCCGTACTTTGTTCCCCCCAGGGACGACTGGGCAGGGGACCTGGACGGTTCGGTGGCCGTCATCACCCGGGGCGCCGCCGGCTCCCCGCCCTTTGAAAAAGTAGCGAAGGGCTCGGGATGTGTGGCGGTTCTGTTGGGGGGGGTCTGGATTGTGGGAGTGTATTTCTCCCCCAACAGATCCCAAGCCGAGTTTGAGCATTTCCTCACTCGGCTGGGGGCCCTGGTGGTGCAAGACAGTCAGCCTCGCCCCGTCCTCGTCGCCGGCGACTTCAACGCCAAGTCTTTGGCTTGGGGTTCGTCGGCGACCGACGTGCGCGGCGAGGCCCTGGAGGAATGGGCGATCTCGTCCGGCTTGGCCGTCGTGAATCGCGGGACCGAGGACACGTGCGTGAGGCATAACGGCGGTTCGGTGGTGGACATCACGTTCGCCACCCCGGCCCTAGCCCGCCGTGTCCGGGACTGGAGGGTCCTGGTGGGCGAGGAGACGTTGTCGGATCACCGATACATTCGGTTCGACGTCGCCTCGTCCCCAACCACCCGGTCGGGTGGGGGACCGACCGTCCCGCGATTGGACGGCCCACGCTGGGCTGTAAGTCGCCTCGATGTTGAGGCCCTGAAGGAGGCCGCTCTGGCCCAGGCGCTGGTGCCCGTACCGGACGGGCCGGTATGGGTCGAGGAGGAGGCGAAGTGGTTCGGGGCGGCGATGTCGCGCGTCTGCGACGCTGCCATGCCCCGGGTCCGACGCCTCCCGGAGAAGCGCCAGGTGTTCTGGTGGTCGGCGGAGCTCACGCGGCTGCGTGCGTCCTGCGTAGCCGCCCTCCGTCAGCTGTCCAGGCACCGTCGTCGCCGGATTCGTCTACCCGGCGACGAGGACCAGGAGCGGCTGCTTCACGGCCTCCACAGGGAGGCTAAGAGAGCGCTGCACGTGGCCATCGCGAGGGCAAAGTCCGCGGCTCAGGCAGAGTCCCGGAGCACTCTCGACAGCGACCCGTGGGGGCGTCCATACCGTGTGGCGTTGAGAAAGCTCCGCCCATGGGCGCCCCCGCTGACGCAGAGTCTCCGGGGCGACCTCGTGCTGGAGGTCGTCGCGGCTTTGTTCCCGTCCACGGAGGATGTCACTCCTCCACCGATGGCGTCGCGCTCGCCGACGCCGTCGTCGTTGGATTCGGCAAGGGTTATTTCGGAGGTTTCACCCGAAGAAATGAGGGTGGCGGTGCTTCGGCTGCGGGCCAAGAAAGCCGCCCCGGGTCTCGACGGCATCCCCGGACGCGCTTGGGTGTTAGCCGTCGAGCATCTGGGAGCGAGGCTCCGCGGCCTCTTCTCCGCGTGCCTGGAGCAGGGCCAGTTTCCATCCCGGTGGAAAACCGGTAAGCTGGTCCTGCTCAAGAAGGAGGGTCGACCCGTAGAATCGCCATCGGCCTACCGGCCAATCGTGTTGCTCGACGAGGTCTGCAAGCTCTTCGAGCGGATCGTGCACGCTCGCCTCGTCGAGCACCTAGAGGGGGCCGGGCCGGACTTGGCGGACTGCCAGTTCGGTTTCCGGCATGGCCGGTCCACGGTGCATGCGATTCTGCGGGTCAAGGCGCACGCGGAGGATGCAGTTGCCCGGGATAAGGTGGTGGTGGCGGTGTCGCTCGACATCGCCAACGCCTTCAACACCTTGCCCTGGGCCTGCATACATGAGGCACTGCGGTACCACTTGGTGCCACTTTATTTGCGTCGTCTGGTGCACTCGTACCTATCCAATAGGTATGTAGTGTATCCGGGCGCCGCTGGGTGGCACCGGAGGGCCATGTCTGCCGGTGTTCCACAGGGCTCAGTTCTGGGCCCGCTACTGTGGAACATCGGTTATGACTGGGTTCTCCGTGGTACCAACCCCCGAGGCGTCGCTGTTGTCTGCTACGCGGACGACACCCTGGTGACAGCGACGTCGGGATGTTTCGAGGATGCCATCCTGCTCGCCTCGTTCGGAACCGAACAGGTGGTGGGCAGGATTCGGCGACTGGGCCTCTCGGTGGCACTGGGGAAAACCGAGGCCCTGTTTTTTCACGGGCCTCGGCGTGGGCCACCTGCAGGGGCCCACATTACAGTGGAGGGGGTGCGGATTCCCATCGGCACCACGATGAAGTATTTGGGTTTAGTATTGAGTAGCCGGTGGGATTTCCGCGCCCACTTTGAGTTGTTGTCGCCGAAGTTGGTGCGGGCAGCGGGCGCGCTTGGGAGCCTGCTGCCGAACCTCGAAGGTACCGGTAACCCTTGCCGGAGTCTGTACGCCGGAGTCGTGCGGTCTATGGCCCTGTACGGTTCACCCGTATGGGCCGGGTCCCTGGGCGCCCGCTGCGTCGCCTTGCTGCGCAAACCGCAGCGTCTGGTGGCGCAGCGGATAATCAGGGGCTACCGCACGGTCTCCCACGAGGCGGCCTGCGTGTTGGCCGGCACTCTCCCTTGGGACTTGGACGCCCGGTCCCTCTCGTCAGCGTTCCACTGGCGGGAGGGGGCGTCCCGAAATCGAGAGAGGCTTGCCCCGAGGGAGATTGCGGCCAGGTTCCGCAGAGCCGCCGTGGAGGAGTGGCATGCCAGGCTGGAGAGCCCGAGTTCGGGCTTGAGGACCGTCGCGGCAGTGCGACCTGTCCTTAGAGAATGGCTAGACAGGCGCCACGGTGCGCCTACATTCCGGCTGACACAGGTGTTGACGGGCCACGGGTGTTTCGGCTCGTACCTGTGTCGTATAGCCGGAAAAGAGGCGTCCGCCGTGTGCCACCATTGTGGCAACTGCCGCGAGGACACGGCCCAACACACTCTAGAGGAGTGCCCAGCCTGGGTGGAGGAGCGCAGCGCTCTCATAGCAGTCGTCGGAGGAGACCTCTCGCTGCCGGCCGTGGTGTCCGCCATGGTCGGCAGCCGGAGGTCATGGCGTGCGATGGTCTCCTTCTGCGAGCGCGCCATCTCGCAGAAGGAGAGCGCCGAGCGGGATCGTGAGCAGAGCGATCCCGCCCGCCGCCAAAGGAGACGTAGGAGGCGCCGGGTGGACGACTGACCGGCGTCTCCCGCCCTGTGGAATGGGGGCGTTTGGAGAATTCCACCACGGTAACCCCTGCCTGTCGTAAGAGGCGACTAATAGGGGCCTTCCGGGGTCGCGGGCGCGCAGCGGGGGGCTGTGCGCCCTTCATAGTACTATTGTACTTGCGACCCCGGGACGGACGGCAGCACGGACGGTCGGCCTCGTGCTGCCGTAGACGCCGAGGGCGTCCTTCGGCGGCGGGGGCTTCTGAGCCCCCCCAAATCGGAGACGGGCCGCAAGGCGGCACCGCGCAGGGGCGGTTCCGGTAGCAATCCGAGGCTATCTCAGGATACCCCGGGGCCGCCCCACTCATGCGCCGAAGTAGGCCACCGCGGGGTTTTTAGTCGGTATTGCCGGTGTAGGGCATTTGTTAGGGACGCGGCCCAGCGTCGCCCGGATGTCGACCATCTCTCCCGGGCATCACGGCGCTGGGTCGTAAGGCCGGCGAACCCGACATACCCGCCGCGTCCACCCCCCCGGGCGCGGCGGCAGTGGTAAAACACTTTTCCCCGCGACAAAAAAAAAAAAAAAAAAGGAATCTTAGGCAGAGGAATAACCAGGGCCTTTCGCCATGTAGACGGAAAGACCCCAGTGCTGAAGGAGAAGTTGATGATGTGGGTGATGGCGGATATAATAGAATCCAGGATAGCAACAAGCATGCGGCTACTAATATTGTCGCAGCCTGTTGCGTTGGACTTTATTGAAAGGATAGTCTTTTTGACCTCCTCCGCATTTAATGGTTCATGATATAAGTGGGTCAGAAGGTATCCACAATATTCCACCTTCGCCTATTGTAAATACACCCACTAGTCACACACGTAGTCCTGACCCCACACTAGGTATAACCTGTATCGAGGGTGTCAGAGACTATGAGAGACTTTCGGTCTCACAACACCCAGACTTGAAACAAATATCTGTGGGCCATACAAACATTTGTTTCAATGCGGGAATCGAACCCGCGGTCTCTCGCTTTACAGCTGGATACTCTCCCGCTGCACCACGGAGGCTGCCTATTCTATGCTGGCTATGGTAATTCCCCTATCTTCCACCACATTGCCCCTGAGGACTATCAAGTGTGTTTAAGACGGCCTTTCCTATTCTCTTGAGGAGCCTGTTCTTAGTGTTCTTGTTGGAGAATATCTAAGGTATGTAGTGGAAAGTCTTCAGATTCTGAGGGTGTAATTAAACCAATTTCATTTACGGCGCTTGATTTTACATGATCACATTATGCTCAATATACACGTTACACGACTGGATCGTATACGTAACGTGCACATCAGCGGTAGTCTTGGCGTGACAGATAAAATGCAGGAATGTCGCTTAAGATGGTATGGTCGCGTTTTGAGGAAACCACGGGAGTACGTCGGTCGCATGTGTCTGGCCCAGATTGTGCCAGGGTTACGTTCCCGTGGACGGCCTAAAAGACCGGGCGAAGTGAAAGTGTTAAAGTAGGAAGGTGAACCAACGGACCTGGATAACGTCAGGCAGAAAGAAAGAGCATGCTTAATATACTGATTACGTCAAAGGATTACGTATTATTATATTAATTTTTTTTTCATTTAGCCTCGTGTCTGTGAAAAAAAATGATTTTTATTCTTTTTTCTTTCTTTCTATTTGCTGATACATAGGCGTTCGGATCAGGTCATCACATATAGGTTTTTGGACTCTCCATTTACAGACGACTATTTCCCACTACGCCACGAATGTTTGTGTATATATATATGCCTACATATTTATTTATGTTTTATTTATTTTGCTATTTATATTTGATATTGTTTGTTTATATTTGACAATTCCCACACCAAAATATATGTTTGTGCGAGCCACAGATATTTGTTTCGGCCCTGGGTGTTGTGGGACCGTAAATCCCTCATAGTTCCTTATACCCACGATACAGGTTATTCTAAATAATAGAAATTTAATGTAGTCAACCACGACCGCAAAGAATTTTCCTTGTGCGGTCTTTTCCTTAGAGGTATAGAAAAAGGTATTACGCCTCGGAATGAAAAAACCTAGCGAAGACTTATCACAGGAAGATCAAATAAAACTAACACATAAATCAGTATGCAAATTAGTTCCAATCATTATTGATTACCCGCCTTTGTTTTAAGGGCTAGCTATTGGTCAGAATTTGAGGATGAACATTAGGGTTTATATTGAATTAGAGTATCACATACACTTTTTGGTGAATTACTTTGTTGGCCTGGATTTATCCCGGCCTAATCGTCATGTATTATATATGCTATTTCTCACACGATCAGCAAGGGTCAATCCACACATACTCTGTAGGGAATGCATTTCCACCACATTTATTCGGCTTTCATGCTTCTTCTGCCAAACCCAGCACTCACTTCCAGCACACCATTGTGACAGCCATTCGCGCCTTCTGCGACACCGCCTGACTACCCACAACTGCGCGCAAGGCACCGTTTACTTTATTATCTGCCGCTACTCTTCTTTCAATATACCCATCACACTTTTCATCTCTCGTTACCATACTTCCCAAATAAACAAACTCTTCCACTTGTTCTACTTTCTCACCTTCTATACTTATGTTACAATCAGTAACTTCTTCCTTTCTTTCTATCACCATAACTTTCGTCTTATTTTCATTCACTTTCATTTCCTTGTCTTTAATTGAGCCATTCACTACATCAATAAATATCGATTTTTCTTAAATCTTGATTTAAATATAGGAATGAGATGTAGTACAATTTAATTTAGAACTAACTATAGATTAGTAATAGTGCTGCAAGTCACTCTTAGCTTGTAACTTATATAGCCTCTGTGGCGTAGCGGACGAGTAACCGGCTCGGCTGTGAAGCGTGTCAAATGATAATGTGATCTACATATATTTATTTTCGTGTTGAGAGACCAAAAATCCCTCGTAGTTCCTGATATTCATGACACAATACTTGTATCTTACTATGGGGTAAGGACTGTATATGACTAATTTTATTTATATTTATTTATTATCTTTTATTAAGTCCTTCGCCTTAAATCTATTGCTAAAGCTCTAGATCTAACGCCCAGGAATCTTTTTAAGGCAACATCCAGGTAATTACTAGAAATACTCGGCTTGTTTAAAGGCAATTTCTCGCCTTCACGGTGTTCTAGTAAAAAATATTACTTGGAAGTATTGGCATGCAACAAATACTCCAGCTATTTGAAGTATATGCTTTACATTATGAGAATGTGAGGTGTGTACGTATAAGGCGACTGGCGGGGAGCGTTGCAAATGCTTTGGGTGGGGGGTTTATTCGAAGAAATTTGTTTAACTCTTGAGGTAGGATAATGTTCATATAATAGATATAAATAGGCTAAATGGTTTAAGATATATCAGAATAACATAATAGTTTTTTGTGTGATAATACTGGAAGTATAATAATTGCAGTTAACCATTAATAAAATTGAGGTTTTTTATTTCCATGTGTCTTTTTTATGGCAAAGACTGGCAAACAAGCATATGGGTCACCTGATGGTGAAGTGATCTCCGTCGCCCACAGATAAACAAGACATAAAAATAATCATGGGTGCATTGCCAACCTAAAAGGAGGAAAATGGGGATTGGGAAAGGGAAGGCGTAATTGGGCCAACGGAAATCTCACTCACCGATCGATACGCGACAGCCAGCTGCTACTTTACGTCAGTTTTCTGTGAGACAGTGGTATCAAACTGGTCGAGCCGGCCCATTCGTGCTGTAGACGTAACTGTCTAAAGCGTGGCTTTACCACTCAAATGTCTAAAGTGGTAAGTGGTCGCGATATTTTTTGTAAATGTTTTACTTAGTCCATTTTAATCTACTCGTATATGGCCTCTGATTTGATGGAACATGTATTATGCCTCGTGTTAAAAGACTACTTCTAAATATATAACGGGCTTAAAACGTTTATTAAATGAAATCAACTTCAATTTACGAGCGCAGTGTCTAGCAAGCAAGAAGTTATAATATAATAAAGGTTCAAAGAGTTTTATGATAGTAAAGAACACATATATACATGAATAGGCTCACGACTGTATCCCCGAAAGGATAGGCAGAGGCGCACTAGCCAATTAGTACACCGACATTTCGCCGAGATTAGTTCCGTCCCAGATGTGATAGGGGGCGAGCCTATAACCATATCGGGCACAAATTCCAGACTCCGGGCCGATATGTAAAAAATCAATATCACTTTGCCCGACCCGGGAATCGAACCCGAAATCTCAGGACGGTAGTCGTACCGAAATACAACCACGCCACCCAGGCAGTCAAGATAGTAAAAAATCCAATCTCAATTCATCTAACCCTAATAAGATTACGTAAGCAATCACAGTTATTTGTGTCAATAGTTAGCACTTATTTTTACGTCACCGAATACGTGGCCATTACTGGAGCTACGTGATGGAATGCTGTGGCATCTAGTGGAACAATGATGACCCACTAATGTGGATCAGGTTGTTACAAAATCGAACGTTCTGAGGCGAAACTAGTTAGTTTGGTGCCATATGCGATATGTTTATGCCAGATTAAAACAGGGAAGATGACTCTGATTGCTTTTGTAGAATGATAACATAACATAAGCTCACGCCTGTATCCCCGAAGAGGTAGGCAGAGCGCACTAGCGAACTATTACACCCACATTTCGCCGGGCTTAGTTCCGTCCCAGATGTGATAGGGGGCGAGCCTATCGCCATATCGTGCACAAATTCCAGACTCCGAGCTGATATGGAAAAATCCAATATCACTTTGCCCCGCCCGGGGATCGAACCCGAGACCTCAGGACGGTAGTCGTACCGAAATACAACCATGCCCACCAAGGTAGAATGATATGTAACAACAAAGAAATAATAACCAGCGGCCTGAGCAGGAAAATTTCTGACAACCGTAAATGTATTCGAACTCGATGCGCGTCTATGAAATTTGTTTGAAATATTAACCAAACGTCATCAGTGCGCAGCGAACTCGAATACATTTACATTTACATTAGTTTTTCGTGCTCAGGCTACTGATGTGTCTGACCGTGTACGATGAAGGGTTCCGAAAGTTTCTTTCTTTCTACCTGCATTTTTTCAATCATGTTGCAGAAAGGAGTTTAGTTTTTCCGACCAGCTGCCTGCCCGACGTCAACCTCCCTCTGGGTTCCGAGAGTTACTAAAAACCATATTCAACTGAATTCAAAAGAAGTTTCTCAATTGGTCAGTAGCTCTATATTTCCGTTTTTTTTTTTATTTTCAAGATTTTCCTTTTGTGTTCCATAGAGCTTGTTTGTAATGTTCCTATTTGTAATTTTTCTAACGTCCCTATTTTTTCTATGTTTTTTTTTTTATAGCAGAGACTGAACAACAACAAACGAGCAGATGGGTCACCTGATGGTAAGCAATCTCCAGCGCCCTTAGACACCCAAGATACAAAAGGAATCAAGAGTGCGTTACCAACCAAGGGAGGGAAATAGGGATTGGGAAAGAGAGAGGGCAATTGGCCACCGGAAATCTCACTAACCAAATGAAACGCGACAGCGAGCTGCCACTTTAGGTCGGTTTTCTGTGAGACAGTTTATCAAACCGGTCGAGCCGGCATATTCGTACTGTAAACGTAACTGTCTACAGCATGGCTCTACCACTCAAAAAATGTATGTCTATGTGTTTGAAGAGTAAAATGGCTATTTTATATTACAGGTAGACATACCTGCATGTCGAAATTGTAGAGATTTCTCTAGCATTTAATATATTCATGTGCTGTAAATATCCGCCTTGTCGCCTCCTTGGTCTAGTGACAGCATATATGGGCTGTGGACCGGGAAGTCCTGGGTTCGATTCCCAGGTCAGGCAAAGCTAATTTTCTAATTTAATTTGCCAGGGACTGGATCCCTCAGAGGGGGTTGATGTCAGGTAGGCAGCCGGTCGTAAGAACTAAGCGAAATCCTTTCTGCAATATGCTTGAAGAAGTGTGTTTCGCCGACCCCATATTAAGGTGAGATAAGGGCAGATAGAAAGAAAGATGGCTGTAAATATCATTTGCCATTCCCCTCTTCCCCCCCCCTCTCATATTAGTATGAGAGTGGGGGGGAAGAGGGGAATAGCAATGTAGGGGAATGTAGATTCCATTCCCATAACACTCCCTTATGTAGTGTTCTAAAACGGTGGGTGTCCTGGTATGCTCTGAAGCTGATAATTAAACACACATAAAATAAAATAAAATAAAAATCTTTATTGATCACGTAGGCATGTAAAAAAGCACTTATGACAAGTCAACACAAGTAAATTTTTAAATTAGGATTAATATAATTTACATTATATATTTGAATTAGACAACAGGCAGGCAAGTATGGACATAATAACGATGGGATGGCTGAGATAGGGTGATAAGGTGAAATAGGAATAGAGTGTAAGGGAATGGATTGTATGGGAATGGCATATGGCAGGAATGGTGGCAGGGGATTGACTGGAAATACTGGAAGCAGTTGGGATTGGTGCGTGAGGCCCTATCCTAGCTAACCTACCAGCCTTTCTCTAGCTACCTACGGATGACGACCCGAAGAAGAAAGGCAGAAAGAAACTCCGGGCTAATTTTTTTCATCATCAATTGTCACCATTTCTTTTTTATTTTCTTTTGTCTATTTTCCTTTTTTAAAAAATTTTTAATTTACAAATTGTCAATACAATTGATAATCATATTTATATGGATTCACGCATCCTCAATACCACTGGAGGTGTAATTACCAAAAGAATGATTAAAAGGTGAAATGGCATTGTAGGATGCAAAAACCCATACTAACAAAAATCCTTATATCTATGTATATCACAAACAATAAGCTTAGTCATTATATGATTATTTTTATACAATTTATGGCATACACTTTCCAAATTGGTCGATCGGTCGGTCTGTTTACAATAAAAATATAATAAATATACCTAATGTCCTATATTATTATCAGATAACTATATTAATGTTAATGTCAAGCCAGTCAATGTACTTTAATCAAAAATGTCATTATAGTTAAAATAATTACTAATGTAGTAAAGTTAAAAAAGTTACTATTAAAGTAAAGAAAAAAGAAGAAGGCGACTCGGTTCAGTTAAGGTCACCATCTTGGTGCAGTGTGCAGAACTAACGCCAGACTTCCCTATCAGCTAAGTAGTCTGCAACGCTATAATAAGCCCTAGCCATTAAGGCACGTTTAACATAGGATTTAAATTTATCACCTGGTAAGTTAGTTACTTCGGAAGGAAGTTTATTATAAAATCTAACACTATTTCCTATAAATGATTTATTTGATTTGCAGAGTCTTAATTTAGGAATTGCAAGTTTTTCTTTATTCCTCGTATTTATGCTATGTATTTCACTGTTTTTAGAAAAACTAATTAAATTTTTGCGAACATACATTATGTTTTGAAAGATGTATTCGGCCGGCAGAGTAAGTATATTAATATCTTTGAACAGTTCTCGAAGAGAGTCACGGGATCGGAGGTTGTATATAAAAATACATAAAATAGTCTTATCATAAAATTGCTTTAAAATATCTTTTAATTAGAAGTTATGGCTTTTAAAATTAATCGCAACATTAACATGTCCGTGCAGGATAATATTTTATGCCAGACAATATGAAATATACTTCCTGTCTACCCTTTTGCGGAAGAACAAGGATGACTATTTATACAAAGTTATAGTGTTGCGACAACACATATCACAATCAACGATCGATAATTCTTAATCGATTCGTTTTTGGTATCGATTCGCTTCGGTTCGATTTACGATGAATCGTGTGATGTATGTAATCGATTTTTTAATGTAGTGATTTTTTGAATTAAATTTTAATTATGCGTGAAATATATAAACAATGTTGGTAGTACGGACGTAAAAAAATATGGACGGAGCGCTATGAACATTGAAAGTTAAGCGGAGTTTTCGGCCCATTCTATCGACACGTAATGGCGGCGACTGATCGAATGTGCCGAAAACTCTGCTTTACTTTCAATATTCCTAGGGCTCCGTCCATCTTTTGTTACGTCCGTGGTTAGTAGTAAAT
>JAYMYI010000042.1:0-50000 GCA_036417725.1 Clanis bilineata
ATTATCATCTCTGTATTGATTTAAAACATAATCCGAGCATTGCAATTTTGAAAATCTGTATTTAGTCATCCTTTTTTTCTTTATTTATGGAAATAGCAAATTGTTACCCCCTTATTCATAATAACTTAGTAGAGCGTAAAAAGACCGCAAAAGTACGTTTCATAAAAATTGTATTCATAATACCAACGTTCGATAGTGAAAACATGGCCGATTCCGATCAGCTGTTTCAACTTTGATATTCTTTCTTATTGACATTAATTTTATTATAGTCCCTAAACTATCCTGGGGTGTCCTATACCCCATCTAAGAATGATATATATTTTTATTTATTGTTTCCAGTCAAGACTTCCTATTTGTTTCAAAGTTTGCCAGAGATAATTTTTTTTTTTTCTGTAACCAGCAACATTGTAATTTCGATAAACATATTTTAGTTCTTTTTTAGCTAAACTAGGCAAAAGTAGGGTTATGCGTTCGATAAGACCAGAATTTCATTATGAATAAGGGGGTTAGGGTATACAGTGTCTCTTTGTCTATATGGACTGCACGCCACTGATAAGACGTGGTGGTACTGGTAACCGCCCAGTGCTGTGTTAATTAACAGACGTAGTGTGCCTACTCTGTTTGCATGGATAAAATAGGCATAGATGTTATTCTTTACACACGAATTACGTCAGTACTTTAACGGGCCCTTTCAAATGAATATTAGGTCATGAATACATTCCAAAGGACTGTAATGTGAATTCCGATGCAGTGAGTACAATATGCTCGCGCGGTGTTTACGGCCGCCATTAATATTTCGATTATTAGCATTGAATGTGATGACGTTTGTATGGTAAATGGGTTGTAATTGGCTGTAAGGTAGACGCACCTATCATCATTTACCTATTCGATCCTATTTATATGTACTAATATTATAAAGAGGTTTTTTTTTATTTTTGTATTTTTGTTTGTAACGAATAAGCTCAAAAACTAGTAAACCGATTTTAAAAATCCTTCACTTATGGAAAGCTACGTTAACAGGGAGTAACATAGGCTATACATGCTATCGCAGACTTTTTTTAGGTGTTTTTGAGCCGAACAATTCGTCCACATATTATTTTTACGTAACTTTTACTATTGCTGCAGCCTACGTTGTGAAAGTTCTCAAGAGGCAAGATGTTTTCCGACTTAGATGTCAATTATCATTATAATTTTCGGTAATTTCCAATATATATATATATATATATATATATATATATATATATATATATATATATATATATATATATATATATATATATATATATATATATATATATATATATATATATATTGGAATATATATAATTTGATATGAATTGGATATATATATATATATATATATATATATATATATAGTCTATGTTACTCCCTGATAACGTAGCTTAGTAGTCCATAGGTGAAATAATTATTAAAATCGGTTTAGTAGTTTTTGAGTCTATTTGTTACTAACAAAAATACAAAAAACAAATATCTTTCAATAGAAGTAGATTATTTCGTAGACAACGGTGTTGGTTATGTAATAAGTTGAGATTACTATATTACTACTGTTCATTTATTGTTATTGCATAAATGAGTATTATCCTAAATTTAAAAAAAATAACAATTCCCACTACATACCATTCATACCTGATCTAAATTCCATAACAAATGCGAGTCAACACTCAGTACACTGATTGGTGCATTTACCCTAATTAGATTTTAATGAGCATATGCAATACTTGTTAATAGAATGTGTGATGCCAAGTTGTTTTCCACCATGCAATTATAGCCGCATCTCCGGTACATGTTTATTTCAAAACAAAACACTAAAAATACCTACACAAAACAAAGGTTACCATTGTCTCTTGCTCATGTAAAGGCGCGTCTCCTGCACATGTTTTTCGAAACAAAACACTATAATCATCTACACAAAACAACGTATTTCGCTCATGGAACAATGAACCATAGACAGAAATACCATGTTTTGTGTAATGTTTTAGTGCAGGAGATGCAACTTAACAATAGACCATAGACAAAAAATAGTAGAAATACCATGTTTTGTGTAGGTGTTTTGTGTAATGTTTTAGTGCAGGAGATGCGGTTTTATAGTTATCATGTTACCATGGAAATATAATGAAATGGTTTCCTGTAAACATTGAGTTTATTATTGTCTATAATTTACCTTGTATTCATTCATAAATTAAGACTATTTATTTGTACCACCTTCCATTATCCCACTCTAATGTGAGGTAGGCAGAAAGGTATTCAATAAATAAGAATGAAAAAATCTAAATATTTTCTTTTCTTTAACCTGTTGTAATCCCATTTAAGGTGAGGTTGGCATAACACACTTTTTTAAGCATAAATTTGCATAAAGGATATGGGTTCGATTTTATGTCCGCCTGCCTGACATCAACCCACTCTGGGAGAGCCAGTCCCACAATAACATGTTTGTTATAAAGTTTAAATAGAATTTAATGGGCAATTTCGAAAAGGGCACATCCTGAAATATAAATTGTCTAGGTATATATATCCATGAATAAATATATATATTAGTGTCTAACATAAAAAATGCAATTCAGGTGGGATAAGGTAATGTAGAAGTAATAAAATAAATAAAATAATAAAAAAAACCTTAGGGATAATCTGACACTGATTATGTAGTTTTTTTTAATTTTTATTTTACATAACATGTTTATAATGTTATGTAAAATAAACAAAAAATATTGAAATATAGTACCACACTTGTCATAATCTACTAAATGTAACATTCCCCAATAGAATATTATAATATCTATGGATATTTATTACCTTGAATAACACAATTATTCTATTTAAACAATATAAAATATTACTTTTAAAGACATAATTTAGCAATCATAACATATTGGTTTTATGCAAAAGATATTTTTTGAGTGTAGAGCTACACTGTAGACAGTAACATCTACAGCACAAATGGGCTGGCTTGAGTGATTTGATAACATTTTCAGACATGTGGCAGCCTGCTGCCACGTTTCTTTTGGTGAGTGAGTTTTCCAGTGGCCCATTTCCCTCCTCCCTTTCCCAATCCTTTTTCCCTCCCCTTCCTTTGTCTCCTTTTAGGTTGTTGTTGTGGTTGAAACGGCAGCGGTCGCGCGTAACCTAAAATACCTATAAGCGATATAAGCGGAATAAAACATTTATTAATCAATAATCATTTATTTTTTTATATTTTGGAATGTTAGCCATAAACTAAAACATGCTTTATAACAAAAAAAGAACTTTATCAATAATTTAACATAGCTCCAATTTTCTTTGACTTGAAAACCAATTTAGGAACACAAAATCTTTTTGCGTGCCTCTAACTATCTATATATACATAGTACTTAGTAACATAAAATGAAACTAGGAAATTTGTTAGCTCCATGAGATCAAATAATTAAAAAAAAACATCATTTAGGCCTAATTTTCTTCAGGATCAGTGTCTTCGCGACCATTGCACATGAAAGTAGCGTAGGTTTTTCTTCAGTGTCTTTTTCAATTACTTCTTTTTTATGCTGGGTATATTCTGCAGCTTCCTCTGCATATTGTACTGCACTGCAAGCACTGATTTGCTTGCTTCATTATAAGAATTTTCGACATCCATATTCAGATGTTATCTTATGTTTCTTTTTAGTTTTCTTGGAAGATTTACCATTGTAGATATTCTTTGGACATACTCTTTTGTCAAACCAATACTCAATTCACGTAAATACTTACGTTTTGACCATAATTGGTACTATTCTAAAAAATAACATATCGCGTTGAGCGTCGCGCGTAACCTTTTTGACGACGGGCGCGCGGAGTCGTTTCGACGCCTGAGCCGCGACCAAAACAATTGCTGTTTGTCTGGTAACGGGAGTGCGGGGAGTACGGGTAAACAATTTATTTGGTACACAGTGATCCATTGACAAGCTACTAAGGACAGGAAATGTATGCGACGAGAATTATTGTTATTATAAACAAAAATGTATTGATGGCGGTCGATTCGACGCCGCGCGACCGCTTGAAGGTTAAAGAAAAAGAAAATTAACAAAAGTACCTACCTATATACATTTTTTTCTAATAAAGGTAAATATACTTAGACAGATAATTCATTTATGGTTATTAAAAAAAATGTTTTATTCACAGATACAAATCACATTTGATCCTCAGATGTTAAACTTCTAATTAAGGAGTATAAGAAATTATTTTGTATCTAAATCCTTTATTTCATTATTATCATGAATCAGTATTGAAACATAATGAAATAAACAGTGTTGGGTGGAAAATATACAAGTTATTACCCTAATTACTGCAATTATTTCATAAAAAAATGCAGAATACATTGTTAATTCTTTGGACAAGCACAATGTTTGCTTGTTATGCGATTTATTGCATATTTTGGATAGGTGAAACATATGACTCATAGACAAGAAACAATGTAGGACTCACCCTGTATCCTGTTTCCACTCAACAATGATCGTATCTTGTCCATCCAGAGGTGCGCGTCGTGCAGGGTGGGCGCGGCGAGCAGCACGCGCGGCTTGCCCGGCTCCTCCACCGTGAACACCGCGAACGCGTGCGGCCGCGATCGGGACTTCGCCCTGCGCACCACGCACCCCATCGGCAGCTCCACGCTACCCGCCGCAGCACCTGCCTCGCTGCAGTACACCGCCAGGCACCCCCCAGAACACGTTGGACTCGGCCGCAATATACACCACTGCCTTTTCCATGACTGTTGATTTCAACATTATGTTTTGATGTCGAAACACTCGCGCTCTTGTCACACGGTAACAAACTTACCTTGAATGGATTCAGGCCGAGATTGGACCTGAAAGGATATTTCACTTCTAGGTAACCGGACATTTTTTATTTTAACGTGTGCAAACAAAAGGTTTCATGTCCTACATAAACAAAACAAAAAATAAATACAAAATGCACATGTTCAAACGAAAATGTTTACAAAAAATCATAGAGAAACAGTAAATAGAGCTTTGTCGTTGTAATTTAAAATCGATACTAGATAACCGGTTTCCTCAACACACTTTTATTGTTTATGGTTTGTCAATTAGTCGATTCCGTATAATCGATTTCTACTAATAACAATCGTGAAACATGGCAACATTGGATATTAATAGGCTAAAGGACATATCTATGATTAAAATAAAAAAAATGTGCATATCCGGTTAGGGATGATCGATATTAGAAAAACATCGATGTTGACATCGATGCTAACATCGAATCAAAAGTATCGATGTACGATAAACATCCATAGCAAAACATCGATATGTCAAAACATCGATGTTTTCTGTAGCAAATAAAACTGTGTATTCCATTTATTTTTTATTCATTTCTTTTTTTTTATTTCTGCGTTTATTGTTTTTGAAAACACAATACAGGATATTTTTTAACATTCTCAGTATTTTTTGGGCACACGCCATAACTTAATAACTTTTCCAGATGTTTTTCCTTTATGGCGGGTTTCAATAAACGATCTCAGTTTAGAGTGCAGATAGATCGCGATTATGAACCAATCAAATCAAGTTATTTGACGGAGTCATGTTTAAACTGTGTTCTTATTGGCTAATTTTTATAATCTATCTGCACATTCGATCTGAGATTATTTATTGGAACTGGACGTTAGTCTGTGTATTGAAGTTGACAGTTTTTTTTAATCCCAATGCAAAATAATAACTATTCGTATGGCTTACTTCGATGATGTTGATCAGTGTCAGCTAGTGCTAAATAGTTGAACTCATAGTTATCTAGTACCCAGCTAGTCCATCCAACGCTAGATGGCCCTAAAGAATATATTGACGTTTCGATATTTTATTTTCATAACATCGATGTGTCGATGTTATCGAAATCAAAACATCGATATTTTCCAGCTAAATATCGATGTTTATTAAACATCGATGAATATCGATCATCCCTATATCCGGTATTTTGGCGAGATTGACATATTTATAAAAATTATCGTATAGATATGCGCAAAGATATGCGTATCGAATGGAGCTCGGTGCCAGCGAGTTAAAAGCCAAACAACAAAATTAAAAACTATGAATTACAGTGGCGGATTTAAAGTGTTGGCCGTCCTACGCCCATTAAGATAAGACCCTTCTAACCAAAGACTTCTAATGTTATTTTTAACCGACTACAACAAAGAAAGAGTTCCACAATTTTATGCATATTATACATTTTTATGTATATTCGTTTGCCGATCACGTGCTCTAGCAGCTCTGGCAGCAGTCAGCACACATGGGTTCTGGACCGGGGAGTTCTGGTTTCAATTCCCGTTTGATTTGTCGTAACGTATTTGGCCGCCCCAAATATATCGACCTATCCAAAGAATAAAGTTACATATGATAATGAATCGAAATTGCTTTCTTATTTTTCTGAGCTTATATTGACCTATATATTTAACTAGCAAATGTTTTTTTTTTAAGTTATGGCGTAATAACAAGTTAAATTATGACATAGCTTAAAAATATTTACTAATTAAATATTCAGGTCAATATAAGCTCAGAAAAATAAGAAATCAATTTCGATTCATTATCATATGTAACTTTATTCTTTGGATAGGTCGATATAGCCGCCCTAGCCCCGGGCCAAGTCCACCTTAGGGATAATCCCCCACTGATTATGTAAGTAGTTTACATTTCCAGTACCTACCAACAATCCCAACTTTCTTTCCACTTACCTTTATCTCACACCAGTATGGTGGAGTAGTTCGCGATTTGCCAAATGAAGTAGGTTGCAGAATGGATTCGGTTTAGTTTTTACGACCGGCTACAACTCCGACATAAACCCCTTGGAGGACCGCGGAGAGACATACAACCAAGAAATCTAGACTTCTAGAGTAGAGGCGGTAGGTAGGTACAACTTTCCGTTTTTCTGCAGTCGAGTATGTTAGTATATAAATGTTTCCATCTCACATATGTATTTCAATAAAAGTGAAGAGAACAAATATTTTTTTTATTTTTAATTATCATACCTTTGGGAACAGCGTGTATTGTATCTAAAATATATTATGGTTTAATCCAAAGTGACCGCAGGTCGCATTTATTAATCTAAGGGCGTTATCATCATTATTAATTATAGTTAATCTCGTATTCATATAATTATAATCAATGAAACTGCAGCAGTAGCTCTGCCTTTGAACAATCAAGCTTATCAATTAAACTTATTCTATGAGCCTCCTGTAGATGACACGAGTTTACATTTGAGCGAGAATTTAAGGATTTAATAAAAAAGGAGGCATGGGATATAGTTTAGTTAATCACGGTTTTCTGTGATCTCGCTTCGATCGTTCGATAAACTCTCAAATCAAATGGCGTTTACGGCTTATGTCAAACTTGTACTTAGCACAAAGTATTTTATATTGGTGCTTAGTCAGCGCCGCCAATTGAGCCAGGCAGTTGCAGTGCTATTTATCCCAAATCTTGATTTAAAGATAAGAGTGAGCTGTATGATAAATTGTTATAGGGTATAACTCTACTCTATATAGCGCTGCAAGTTGCCCATATCCATAATAATTATGAACTAAAACAGATTTAAACTAGAGTTAAAAAGTTAAAAACAGCGTGCAAGAGTTAATATAGCTTGAGTGAAAACTGTTTCAACGATATCGCCGGTCAGTCGGTGGCTGCAACGCTGACTTAAATTACAATTTCAGGCCGTGTACAGGGCCGTACTTAGGACAAAACACTGGAATATCAAAATTACACAATTTTTTTAAGCACTAAGCAGTACAAATGCACCCACATCATAAGACTTATTATTCTATCGCCATTATGTCATTTATGGCAAAATAACAAACTTACAAACATATTTATCGCATGTTAGTTGCATTATAGTCATTGTGTCTTATTATAATTAATTATGGTTATTCTTAGTATAGTAAAACGAATAGTAATAGATATAGAATTATATAGTAAAAATATAACATGGATATGAAATAACAATGAAATCTAGACGTTGCTAAAAAGAACCCTTTACATGTTTTAAAGGGGACTTCGGTAGTTTATAAAAAAAAAATGTATTGGTTTGATTTTGTCAAATTATAATCGTGTAAGAGAGAGGTTGCACTTATCGACTAGAAATCGACTTGGACGGGTGTGAAAGCTCTCATTAAGTTTTGACATGTTGTCAATACGTCATTCCTTAGGTTATTCGCCGTCATTTGCATCCATTTGCATCATTGTTCAAAGTAGCAAACGTCGTTTGAGCCAAAAAGATGCAAATTGTCCACGTTCGTAGTGGTTTTAAATTACCGTTCTTTGTCGATAAATATGGTCACTCCCTAGAATTCCACTAGAGATGTGCGAGGGTGCGTAGCAAACCCAATAACACCTTTTATTACCATTTATCTCAAGTTGTCCTTGTACTTTTTGTAACAAAATGTAAAAAATAATCTCAAAACTAATATTTTTATGAAATCGCCTATTTAGTATAATAATACTACAAAAAATAAGTACGATCAGTGACAATAATTATAGTATGTTTCATATTTTAAAATCAGTGATCATCTAAAAATATTGAGCTTTTTTTCGAACGGCAGTTTACGATTAACGTTTAATCAAAGATGTTTAGATTTATTTTTCACAGTTGGTAGTCATTATGGTCTAGCTTATAAGTATACAATATGGTACATAAATACTTGTAAATCTGTATTTTGTAGGTAGGTACGTTTTGTCAACGAATGTCTACGAAGATGCCAAAAGAAGTTCATAACGGTTATAACTAATTTGAATTTCCATTTAAAAGTAGAACTAATTTGAAAAATCGCCTTCTGCAAACCCCAATACTGAAACGCTACTCAACTTTGAGAGGTTCTTACATTGTTTTACGCAATAACATGTTGACAGATAAGGTAGCTCAAATGAGATAAGATCTCAAATACTTTAGTAGCATTACAGTATTCGATAAGCGATGGGTATTTTTAAACGGCCCCCACACAAAAGCCGGGTCCATTAGGAGGCTGAGCGTCTATTCCGCGGCGTCTCATCCGGCACGTGTGCTCCTCCATACGTCTCCTTACTAATGTAGTGACAAGTGATTTGGGTGGGTGAGTATAGTCCAGACCAGTCCATAATCGTTCAGCCACAGCACTAGTCCGAGGCCATACTCTGCGGAAAACATTATTGTAAAGTTTGAAAACTAGAAAATCGATTTAAAACCCTACCCTAAGTACGAGTTTTTCTCGATTCTCGAAATCGACGATAGTTTACAGTATCTCCATATATTTTTTAATTCGTTGTAGTTTCCGCGCTAGTCAAATGTCTGGACAAAACGCAAACTATCGACTTGCTTGACGTCAACCCATCGGGGGAGATATCGAGTAATATAAAAAAAAACGTATTGAGAACCTCTTGAAATCGGTTGCAAAATAAGTCCGTTGCTAGAGACTATGGGCCTCACTTATAAAAACATTACGCTTATCTTATCTTTAGGAATAGTTTGTCACTTTTTTCTCGTGTCACGTTGTTTGAAAATGAAAGGGACGAGCTATTCTTAAAGATAAGAAGCGCGTAAATATTTTTATAAGGGGCAACAATTTTTATAACTATTGAGTTATGGGACGGCAGTAGCGACTTACTTCATAATAACATTGGTGTCGTCTGCTTTCTCCCCCCACAGGCACACCTCCCCCCCTACAATATTGGTGAGGTTCACATTTTTGTCCATCTTGTACACCATCAGCCGAGGATCGTCCTTGTAGTAATCACTCCATTGGAAGTTCTTATAGTCCAAATACCACGACGCCGAAAATACAACTAAATGGCCCGCAGACAGGATCTGAAAAAAACATTTAAAAATAATCACACTATAATCACAAGTTTAAAAACTTAACAAACCGACTTCAAATCCGATCGTGATCTTTATATGAGACCACTCTTGAAATAATCTCTATCGAACACAAAAATAATTTTGAAGATCAACCTTATCAGAACAAGACAAGAGTGATTTCAAGCACTCATGAACGGACATGACGGACGTTGAAAAAGGTCTCGTGCAAATGAGGACTAACTAGTCATGACGTCACACAAAAGATTTTGAAAATCCACACGGATCTTAAATTTTGTATGGGTCTTGAAATGTTTAAAGACGATTTCTTAGGTTTACGCGAATGTTATTCATTGGAATAAAACTATTTTTACGGATTCTATCACGACGAAACGTCGGGCATAAAAATTAAAACGAAATCGTGATAGAATCCGTAAAAATAGTTTTATTCCAATGTTTAAAGACCTTTATTTAAAATCAAGATCAAGGCATTGGATTACCTTTTTCATTTCTCGTACCCACTCGTAGTTCCACACCTGCACAAGCGTGTCCTTTGGTAGGGACACACCGTTATCGAAAACCTCCTAAAATTTAATCATTTAGATATAAATAAATAAAAAAATACACACAACACCGAACAGCCACAAACATAGTTCGGACCCCACACTAAGATCGAGTCTTGTGTCGTGGGTATCAGGAAATACGAGAGACGCACGGTCTCCACCACACACCCAGACTTGAAACAAATATATGTAGATCACACAAACATTTGTCTCGGTGCGGGGATCGAACCCGCGGCCTCTCGCTTCACAGCTGGCTGCTCGTCCGCTGCGTCACGGAGGCTGTCAAAATAATGTGATTAATTAAAAATATTGTGGTTTTTGGACCACTAGACAAACACTTTTTACCTTTCACCTACACTTATTCGATATAATTTGTGCCGATATGGCGATAGACATACCTAATCCAAATCCTTTCTGCAACATGCTTGCATGGTACACACAATACAGGTATATCGAATAACATAACATAATCCCCGAAGAGGTAGGCTGAAGCGCACTAGCGAACTAGAACACCCACATTTCGCCGAACTTAGTTCCATCCCAGATGTGATTGTGAGCCTATCGCCGTATCGGGCATAAATTCCAGATTCCGGGCTGATATTGAGAAATCTAATCATTTTTCCCGAGCCGGGGATCGAACCCGAGACGATAGCACACGCGATACCACTACGCCACCGAAAATTAAAGTTTAACAATCGACTTCAAAAATGAACACTTAAAAGTAAAAAATATCCCGATGAATAACCTCCTCCATTTTTAAAGTCGGTTAAAAACCATTAAGTCACGTCCTTACCTGCCAAACAATAGCATTTGTTTTGTTGTCCAACAGAGAAATAGTTTTCAACATAAACATCGAATGCAAGTCTTTTACGGACATGTGCTTGTCGGACATGTATTTATTGAGTTCTGGGTTTGACTCCCTGAAAAATAAAAATAAAAAACATAAAACAAAATGAAGAGCGAAGTGGTGATGACTTTAGGTATGTATACATACATACATAGACTCACGCCTTTTTCCCATAGGGGTGGGCAGAGATAACGGATATCCACTTGCTACGATCCTTACACACCTCTTTCGCCTCATATGTTCCTCTCTATCTTTCTTTAGGTATGTATATTATTATACTTGTAGCCATGTTAGTTTGTTATCTCGTTTAAAAAAACTAACATGGCGGGATTTTCATAATTTACTTTAAATCGGGTGAAATAATGACAGCGTCTTCAAAATCCCCATCACATCGTTACGAATTTTATATAAGATTAACGCGTTCAATCAAACAAACAAACAAACTCTTCAGCTTTATAATATTATAGTATAGACTACTCTAGGAGTAAGCTCTATCCATCGAAAACTAAAGGGATCTTGAACAATTCAAATACAATCTTCAATATACAGCCTCCGTGGCGCAGCGGGCGAGCAGCCGACTGTGAAGCGAGAGGCCGCGGGTTCGATCCTCGCACCGAGACAAATATTTGTGTGGCCCACAGATATTTGTTTCGGGTCTGGGTGTTGTGAGACCGAAAGTCTCTCGTAGTTCCTGATACCCACGCTACAATACTCGGTCTTAGTGTGGGGTCAGGACTATGTATGTGACAGTTGGGTGTTATTTATTTATTTATTACATGTATAAAATATGCGAAAGTATAGATGTTTGTTGCTCAATGATCTCAGTCATGCCAGAACGGCTGAACCGATCTAGATGAAAGTTGATACAGAGATAGATTATAGTCTAGAATAGCAAATAAACTACTTTTTATCTCGAAAAAATATACAGTTCCTAAGGGATAGATTTGTAAACGAAGTTGCGTGCAAAAGCTAGTAAAAATACCGACGAATTAGGTATCATCAATGTTTTTGTTGGTTAATAAATCAAGCCGCTTCTTACCAGCAATCCAAGCTGACTTCATCGCCTCCGACGTGGAAGTAGCTGTCCGGGAAGAGATCCTGCACCTCGTCGAAAAGTTCCCGCAGCAGTACGTACGTGGTGTTACTGATCGGATTCAGCGGTCCAAGACCAATGTACTTGTTGTGCTTGTAACACTTCGCCAGCACCTGAGGATATGCGACACCCCACGAACGCGTGTGACCTACACATATATAATCACAAGTTTAAAAACTTAACGGACCGACTTCAAATCCGATCGTGACCAAATTTATATGGGACCACCCTTGAAATAAGCTCTATCAAAAGAATTATGAAAATTGGTCCACATTTGGCGGAGATATCGCGTAACATACATAATAAAAAATACAGACGACTTGAGGACCTTCCTGTAAGGCGTTTTAAGACGAAAACATAAATATTTCATAAACCGCTTTTGTATACATAAAAAATACCGATGAATTGGGACTTCCACCTTATTGAAGTAATTAGTTAGGTACCTAGTTACTACATTGTGTAGTTAAGGATAATTGGTTATAATTCGTCTAATGAAGGAACACCACGCGTTAGTTAGGTACATTGTTTTGATGATTGTTTCGTTAGTTCGCTATGGTATTGTGTTTGTAATACATAATTCCAATTAGTTATATTTCACCAATTAGGTAGCGTGGAATTAGGTCGCATTCATTAATCTAAGCATGCAATATGATAGTGCAATTCAAAATTGGCGTTTGCTATTAGCCTTTTACAAGTTAGGCAGGTGATATAGCGGGTACACACCGGCGGAACGAAGGCGAACGAATCTATACCTGCGGGCTTACGCAAGTGGCTTAGGCGCTAGTCGAATAGAATAATAAATGACTAGCCATCAATATAATATAGTCTAGATGCATAGTTCTTTGCAAATATCGTCCTAAAAAGTGGTCTCAGGAATAAAACAAAGAAAAAGATCACAAGTTCTAATTAAATCAAACACAAATATAACCCTATGCACGTGTTATAAAGTAGCTTTTTAAACGAAATGATCAAGCGTTCTTAAATTCGAATTTTCAAATTTAGAATTCTATCGGCGTCCAACTCTAGAGAAAAGGAGTGCTTAAGCACTTCTTTGCTGTCCCATTTTCCGAGCGTCAACTGTGTCTAGGTAAATAATATATCGATGGTACTAGCGCATAAGTCACTTGTCTAAACCCGCTGTTGCGTTCACACAAACTTTCCGCTGTTGTGGGAATGAAACAGGTATGATTCGTTCGCCTTCGTTCCGCCCGGTGTGTACGCGCCAATAAGGCAACAAGAGAAAATCTCTTGAATCCGATTTTATTTGGCACATGGGGTTTTTGGCAGCTCGGTGTCATTTCCGCCTATGGGTTGCAATTCGTAGATAAAGCAAAGGGTAGAGACGCGTGGAGACGGAAGATTGACAAGGCCGGCGCGATCTAAAGCGTAAATCCAGCAATGGATTGATACAGGCTGATGATAAAGTCGTGACTTCTTCGGAACATAATTACAGACATTTAGGTACTACAGCAGGAATGGGCTTGCTCGACCGGTTTGCTACCACTGTCTCACAGAAAACCGACGTAAAGTGGAATCTCGCTATCGCGTTTCGCTCGGTGAGTCAGATTTCCGGTGGCTCAATTTTCCCCCTCCCTTTCCCAATCCCTTTTTTCCTGCTTTGAGGTTGGCAACGCACCCATGATTCTTTTTGTGTCTTGGGTGTCTATGGGCGGTGGAGATCACTTACCATCAGGTGACCCATTTGTTCGTTTTCCAGTCTTTGCTATTAAAAAAAAATTTAAACCTACCAGGCACGTCAAACTCTGGCAGCACTCGGACGCCGCGCTCCGTCGCATACCGGATCACTCGCTTGATGTCGGACCGTGTGTACACCATCGTGGGGTAAAACGCACCTTCATTGCTGCACACGACACAAACTATTTATTAACAAAGAAAGTAAAGCTTCGCTGGGTCCTGGCTTTGCTGCAGTCCAAGAGCCATGTGACAGTTTACCAGCTTAGCCTTCTTCTTTTAAAAATAATGGCTTCCACGCATATGCGATGATTTAGCCAATGTCAAGACAAAATGACCATAAGACCCAGATGTGGATGTTCTCAAGGTTCTGCTGGGATTATGGCGGTAATTCCTTCCCGCGCGGTGCCCCTCAGATGACCTTCACTCAGCGAATCGACCGAACAAAGCCAGCCAACGCACCAAGCAAAACTCATCAAAGATCACCGGTTAAAAAGTATTATACTGGCCATGTTCATTGAAGTTTGATGCATTAACCCACACAACTTAAAGACAACAAACACAGCTTTATAGAACAATATAAACTTCGTCAAAATCCCGGCTTAACCTGTAACATATCAAAATAATAATAAAAATCTTTATTGGTCACGTAGGCATGTGAAAAGGCACTTATGATAGGTCAACACAAGTCAATTTTGGATTAAGATTTATATAATTTACATTATAACGCTATACATTTGAAGCAAGTATGGACATATTAACGATGGGATGCCTAAGATAGGGTGATATGGGGATATAGGAATAAAGTGTAAGGGTTGTGGGTTGTGTGGGAATGCCATATGGCAGGAATGATGGCAGGGGATTGACTGGAAATACTGGAAGCAGTTGGGATTGGTGCATGAGGCCCTATCCAAGCTAACCTACCCGCCTTTCTCTAGCTACCTACGGAGGCGACCCGAAGAAGTAAGGCAGAAATAAACTCTGGGTATTTTTTTTCATCAATTGTCACCATTCTTTTTTTTTGCCTTTTTTCTTTTATATTCATTTGTGAAATGCGCCACAACCCGGTGTGAACTACTTCCATAATCTCCTGCGATCAGCGATCTCTCTGCCGATCTCTATTGAATGTAGTTCGTTGGTCAACCTCACTAAGCAATATTAAAAGAAAACAAAGAGAAATAGGTTTTTTTCATAGCAGAGACTGGCAAACGAGCAGATGGGTCACCTGATGGTATGTGATCTTCACCGCCCATAGACACCCAATAAACAAAAAGAATCATGGGTGCGTTGCCAACCAAAAAGGAGGGAATGGAAGGGGAGGAGAAGGGATTGGGAAAGGGAGGGGGGAATGGGCACCGAAAAGACACCTACCTTATATTTGGAAATCGTTTGCTTTGATACGGAAAGCTCTGGTCGTCTACTATATGCCAATGCAACACGTTCATCTTGTTCATAGACAACGCGTCTATGGTCTTCAGAATGTTGTTCAGCGATAGATAATGTCGTCCAGTGTCCAATAACAAACCACGGTGCTTGTAGTTAGGGAAGTCTGATATTTTGGTGGCGTTTAGACGTATTTCCTGTGAACAAGTTATAATATATCCTTCCCACTTCAATGTGAAATGCATGTTGCAAAAAATATTCGGCTTAGTTTTTACGGCTGGCGGCCTGTTTAACGTCAAACCCTTTCTGGGGGATCTGGAAGTTTCCCGAAGCCTGATCAATACCAAAAAAACATCTGTTAAACCTCATACCAAGTAAAAATTGGTGACTGCAGAACCTCGAAAACAGGAACGTGTCGAAGGGATGTTAATTTTTTGTGTTGAATGGCGGTATAGGGTTCGATCGGTCGGGAAAAGTATCATTTCACATTTGTGCCCGATGCAATGTAGCGATCGGCTCGCTTTATCACATCTAGGATGAAAATTAGCTTGGCGAAATATGAGTATTCAAGTTGCTAGGTGTTTACCTACCCCTTCGGGGATACGGGCCTGAGTCTCTGTGTATGTGTGTGTGATGGGTCATAACCGTTAGAAACTAAAGGTAAGCTTCTGGTACTTACTGTGTATTTGTTGCCAAAATATAACAACTGCGTGAAGGATTCCAAACCTCTCAGGATACCCCAGATGGAAGCACTAACCAGAGACGATATCTTGTCCACCCTAAGATCATCTGAAACAAACCCGAAGCCATTCATAATATGCTCATTGATATGCCCAACAATTCCCAATTCCTACTCTCTTTCCCAAACCCTATTCCCTCCTTTTCAGTTGGCAACGTACCCTTGATTATTTTTGTGTCTTGGGTGTCTATGGACGGTGGAGATCACTTACATTCAGATGAAGGTACCATCTCTTATCATAGACCGATATCCGACTGCAAGGTCACTACGTTTATAAAATATCTAGTCAAAATCTTTTTAGGGACAATTATAAATAAGGCAATCTATTTGCCAAGGTGCCAATAAAAATTTTCCCGCGTGACTTTTTAATTAGGCCTCCCCCAAAGATTTCCAGATCGACCAGCGGCCTGAGCAGGAAAATTTGTGACAACCGTAAATGTATTCGAACTCGATGCGCGTCTATGAAATTTGTATGGAATATTAACCAAACGTCATCAGTGCGCAGCGAATTCGAATACATTTACATTTACATTAGTTTTTCGTGCTCGGGCTACTGTTGGAAGCGGCCTGCATCCAGCGACTTCTTGCGACCTTTATCAGGTCGTCAGTCCACCTTGTATGTTATTCACCATTATGTTGTCCACCTTCCTAGGTCTATGTTCAGCAGTGTACGTCCTATGGCTGTTGATGATGATGATGATGATGATGATTTTTAATTAATATTATCGTCCGCCTTTCAAAAAGGAGAAGGTCCTCAATTCGGCTGTATTTTTCGACCGACTTCAAAAAAGGAGACGGTCCTCAGTTCGTCTGTAATTTTTTTTATGTACTTATGTTACGCTATATCTCCGCCAAATGTAGACCGATCTTAAAATTTTTGTTCGATAGAGCTTATTCCAAGGGTGGTTCTATATAAATTTAGTCATGATCGGATAAGTTTTGAAGTCGGTCTGTTAAGTTTTTAAAGTTTTAAACTTGTGATAAATCATAATTTTGACTGCATACATGATGAACGTGATCTAAAAGCCGGATCTCGGTGTATCAGTCTCTGCTACAAAAAATAAGCAGTGGTTTGTTTTGCAAAATGAGGATGGTGTTCAAAGTTCAAACTTCAATGGGGAACTTGCAGGAAAATTATAACGAGAAATTGTGTTGATAAATCAATAAACAAAACCTTGAAATGTGCTATGATGAAATTTGTAGTATAAAATATTTGATATTTTACAAAATATCTTAATTAGAAATTACGTGTAATGGAACGTTATTACAAAACCCAAGTGACGTCGTTGCATTAGGCAGTGTTTCCACGTTGGGGTATTTTTCCCAATTTTGCGGAAAACTGTTGTTATGTTTAGTATGGTACTTGATGAATGAGATTTCGGAGGTCCTCCTCTTTCCAAATTATTTTCTTCATGTAACTTTCCCACCTCTCCGCTCAGGATTCAAGGGTGCAACTTATTTTTACTTCGTTATTTAATGAAATAGCTTCAACATTTTTGGGCAAATTTTTGTTCGGCATGGGGAAATTTTAAACGATAGGCAATTATAGCGGTTCAAACGTCATTCCAGACAATGTCACTAGCCGTCAGTGTCAACTAAGATGTCAACAAAAAGGCATTTTTAAGCTGTGACGTCACGTCCTTTTTTAGCGCGGGGTTTTGTAAGTCATATTTAGACTTGCGATAATTAAATGATTTGTGCATATTTTTATGTTTTTGTTTCTGGTGTGTTTATTTGAGACGTAGTTCGTTGCAATGAACCAATAAAAAAATTACACGCAAGTTCCCTATTATATTCTTTGTTATCGTTTATTAACGGCGAGTGATAGATAGTCTTTGCTCGGTTATAATTATTTAACAATATCGCAATGTTTAATGACTATATTGTATGATGTATGAGTATATATATCTATGAGGCTGTGAAGCAAGAGGCCGCAGGTTCGATTCCCGCATTGAGATTTGAGACAAATGTTTGTGTGGCCCACAGATATTTGTTCCAAGCCTGAGTGTCACGAAACCGAAAGTCTCTCATAGTATCTGACACCCACGATACAGGTTATACCTAGTGTGGGGTCAGGACTAGGTGTATGACTGTTGGGTGTATTTATTATTATTATATCTGACCTGATAAAGGTTGCAGGAAGTCGCTGGATGCAGGCCACTTCCAATAGGTCGATCTGGAAATCTTTGGGGGAGGCCTATGTTCAGCAGTGGACGTCCTATGGCTGATGATGATGATGATTATTATTATATCGCTATACATAAGATTTAAAATGAAAATATAGTAAATTGTAAGCGGCCTACATTCAGCTACTTCCCGTGACCTAACTATGTCGTCCGTAGCACTGGACGTCCTGTGGCTGACGATAATGATACTTATTGTATAAGTGATGCTTATGTATGTTGTATATTCTTATAATAATAAATATAAAGTCCTGTGGCCCGAGCAGGAAAGTTGACATTTGTATGAAAAAACTGCCTCGGTGGCGTGGTTGTATTTCGGTACGACTACCGTCCTGAGGTCTCGTTTTCGATCCCCGGGTCGGGCAAAGTGATATTCGATTTTCCGCATCAGCCCGGAGTCTGGAAATCGTTCCCGATATGGCGATAGGCTCGCCCCCTATCACATCTGGGACGGAACTAAGCTCGGCGAAATTTGGGTGTACTAGTTCGCTAGTGCGCCTCTGCCTACCACTTCGGGGATACAGGTGTGAGCTTATGTCATGTTATGTTATGAAAAACCAAACGACTTCAGTGCGCTGCGAGCTCCATACTATTTAGATTGTCAAATATATTACTGCTCGGGCCGCTGACCCTGCACTAGGTTCATCGTGTATCTTGGGTATCAGAAACTACGAGAGAGTTTCGGTCTCAACACCTACACCTGAAAAAATATTTATGAGCCACAAAAATATTTGTCTTGGTGCGCGAATCGAACCTGTGGCCTCTCGCTGCACAGCCGTGAGTTGGCTACTCGCCCACTGCGCGTTAGAAGTATATAGGTTATACTCACACATAAATAAAAGATGGACGGAGCGGTAGGAATATTGAAAGTGAAACAGGGTTTTCGGCCCATTTGATCTATGGATACGTAATGGCGGCAATCGAATGATTCAGCCCACTTCCAATGATCTTAGCGCTTCGAACATCTTTTTTTACAGCCGTAGTTATACATTCCATGCCTCTGTGGACGTATGTATTATGTACATCAATATAATATACCCTAGATGCACAGTTCATTGCAAATATCCTCCTGAAAAGTGGTCTCAGGAATAAAACAAAGAAAAAGATCACAAGTTCTAATTAAATCAATACAATTACAACCCTATGCACGTGTTATAAAGTAGCTTTTTAAACAAAATAAGCCAGAGTTCTTAAATTTGAATTTTGAAATTTTGAATTCTATCGGCGTCCGACTGTATGCAAAAGGAGTGCTTAAGCTCCTTTGTTGTCCCATTTTCCGAGCATTAACTGTGCATTTAGGTAAATAATATATCGATGATTATGTATGTCAAAATATAATTTGGTAGGTAACTTTCTTATTACTTGCTGAAACACGTCATGTTTTAGGTAATGATTATTGACAAGAAAATTGACACACATACTGTAACGCATATATGATTATAACCTATTTTGTGTTTAATAGAATTAAAAAAATGTTGCCATAAATTCATCTGTTAATATTTGCACCGTTGGAAGACACTTACAGCTCTCATCCATGTCGAAATGAGGGTATTCCTCGCATTCTTCCTTCAACACAATATTCAACTGCATGGTAGGACCACGGTACGTAGCGCCATGGTGTCTCCTACCCTTAACCCTTCTCCTATTCTTCTTGGCAAGCGAGTGCATCGTCTTCCAAATGGCATAATACCGGTCTAATGCACGGTTAAGCAGGTCGCATGTATGATCCGTGACCTGTAAAACGGGATTAAAACTGGAATTGGCTAATAAAAGTTTCACATACGTAAAATTAATTAACCTCATCATGATAGCTGGGATTTGAACCCAGTACCTAGCAATCTCAGACGAAGTAAACTGTCACTGCTCTAAGTGATTGATTATAGGGACAAGTCACATTCCAGAATTTTGATCTACAGTCGTTTTGTTTCATTTTAGAGTGATTTTTTTTGTGACGGTATTGCTATGTATGATATGTATTATGCTTTATTTATAAAGTTTATACAGCAGCCCGAGCAGGAAAATTTCTGACAACCGTAAATGTATTCGTGCTCGATGCGCGTCTATGAAATTTGTATGAAATATTAATCAAATGTCATCAGTGCGCAGCGAGTTTACATTTACATTAGTTTTTCGTGCTCGGGCTACAGAATACCTATAGGTACATATATAAGAAAACCCAGCTGTACTAAGGTCCACTTGTTGCTCCACGTTAAATCTCTATTTATCCCAAATCTTGATTTAAAGATAGGAATGAGCTTTAGGATAAATCCAGATAAGATGTAACTCTAGATTAGTAATAGCGCTGCAAGTCGCCCTTAGTTACTTTAGGGGAGGGGGCACCATTGGCGTCGGTCTGGCGCGTCAGGCCGTCACGCGACGCGCCTTCAGCTGGAGACGCGTCCTGCCGATCGAATTGTTATGGCGCCGCCATGGATCTACGCGTCTTTATGAAAATACTAAAGATTTTTTGTAAAGCCGCGTTTCCTGCACTAAAACATTACACAAACCACCTCCACAAAACATGGTACTGGTTGGCAAAAAGAGTATGACGCGGTGAAAATTGGAACTAAAATAAAAATATTTTTATCTGGCTTATTATTTTATTCTAAAAATAATTTTCAGCTGGAAATTGACAATCACCCCTAAAAAGTCCATTAAATGACAAAAAATAACGATAATACATTTTACATCGTGGTATATATGGGTTGACTGGTAGAGAATGCCTTTGGCATTAAGTCCGCCTTTACAACGTTTGTAAAAAGTTAAATAAATAAATAAATATCGGGTAGCCATATTAAATTAAGCGCCCTCATTAAATCTATACTCTTTTTTAGCTGTATTTCTAAATTTTTCTATGGTCTATTGTTACATGAGCAGGAGACAATGAAAAACCTTGTTTTTGTAGGGGTTCCTTCCATTCCCTCCTTTCAGGTTGGCAACGCACCCATGATTCTTTGTGTCTCGGGTGTCTATGGGCGGTGGAGATCACTTACCATTAGGTGACCCATCTGCTCGTTTGCCCGTCTCTGCAGAAAAAAATGTATGCCGCAAAAGATTTCTGTTTACATTACATAGGGAATATGATGTTTTATATTTAAGAAGTGTAGACTAAAAAATGTCTAATCCAGATAAAAGCAGCATGTAGATGACAGGCTGTCAATCAGGAAAGTCGGGGATAGTGTAGTTTTCGAACAGTATAACTATCACAGTGTGTGCCAGCTCTGTTTTGCTAACGAGTAAGGCTCAATTGCACCACTATTATTAACCTAAAGTTAGTCCTAACCGCAAGCTAAATTGACAGAAAATGTATGAATGACATGTAACTTAACTTGCGGTTAGGACTAACTCTAGGTTAATAATAGTGGTGCAATTGAGCCTAAGTAAAGTACTTGTACTTCACTACAGACTTTACCACTGTACCATCAAGCCATGTGAATGATGGCGGGTTGTTCCAACTTACAACTAGATAATACGGTGTGTTTATTTTTATCTATAAACAACGGAAACTAGCGGGAATCTCAGTTCAGAACAAAATGTCCATAGGCACGGCCTTGGATGTTAATAATTATTATAACCTAGATGCATCGATATATTATTTACCTAGATGCACAGTTGACGCTCAGAAAATGGGACAGCAAAGGAGTGCTTAAGCACTTCATTTGCATACATTCGGACGCCGATAGAATTCTAAATTTCAAAATTCAAATTTAAGAACGCTTGCTCATTTCGTTTAAAAATCAACGTTATAACATGTGCATAGGGTTATATTTGTGTTGATTTAATTAGAACTTGTGATCTTTTTCATTGTTTTATTTTTGAGACCACTTTTTAGGATGATATTTTCATAGAACTGTGCATCTAGGGTATATTATATTGATGCCTAGATGACATAACGAATGATAAAATGACATCTCCTTTGTCTAGTGGCAGCATGTATGAACTGTAGATCGGGAGGTCCTGGGTTCGATTTCCAGGTCGGGCAAAGCAAATTTTCTAATTTAATTTGCCCGGGGCTGGACCCTCAGAGGGGGTTGACGTCAGGCAGGCGGCCGGTCGTAAAAACTAAGCCAAATCCTCTCTGCAACATGCTTGAAAAAGTTTATTGCGTTGACCTCACATAATAGTGGGATAAGGGCAGGTAGAAAGAAAGATTAATTCCACCTTTCCTCATTCCGGCACCATGTAGGGTTAGAGCAAGTCGCGCAGGCAGCAGGTGCCTAGTCGTAAAAAGTAAACCCGAATCTTGTCTGCACCATGCTTGCATGCAATGTAGAGTGGGCTAATTACAGAAAAAAAAGAGCCGGTAAGGCTTCTACGTTGGACGGAGTTAAGACGAGGTTGTTAGAGAATAAAGTCTTTATATCCGGAAAAAATAATATAGGAAGCTACGCACGGAATTTTCAATGCTTCCAGACTCCAGACAACCTTGGGGCTGTAATGATATTACGCGGTATGCTCAACATGTGTTCGTTATTTCATTTTATTTATTTCCATTCAATATTTACTCTAAGCCGACGAGAACGCTTGGACAGATTGTAGGTATTATCATCAAAATTATCAGTTTAACCATAGGTAGACGTAGTCGTAGCCTGTACCAGGGACGAGATATACAGGTTGTTTCATAAAGTTGGTATCCATAATAACTTCATTAAACGGACGATGGCTACCAATCTAGCGGTAAAGTTTAAAATTTCGTAAGGCTTATAGTTTTGGAATAATGGAAATTTTAATTTGTGATGAAAAACTTTTTGCTGGCCTACTGGATCAGCTGCAGTACATTTACAAACTACCTGTAGGGTAATTAATTATTTTTAGCATACACAAAGTCATTATTTTGCTATTTGCGACGATTTACAGGTCACATTCCGATTTTTAAAATTTCCTTGGTTAATATTGATTAAAAAAATAAAATAAAATTTTTATTTTTTAACTTTACCATTGCACTTTAAATCGTACTCCCTGTATGTGGAATTGTTATAGGTACCAACTTTATAAAACACCCGGTATACCTCGTACCCGGCTATACATGTAATTCGTAATAGGTAAGCTTTATTAATTAGCCCTGTGCGAACTTCTATGTTTTTTTTCATCCGGGCACGACAAAGTGATTACACTGCACCTGATGGTAAGCGTAGTGCAGTCCAAAAAACACTAGCGACCACTGACAAACAATTGGATTTATCAGTGGTCGTCAAAATCATGCCGGCCTATTTATGCTTCATCACACTCCGAATCCGAAGAAGGAAGAAGCAAATCGAGGGGCTTGCGACAAGACAGGCGGATGACCAAATACAGGGTGTCCTCATACCCGTCTCAACCAACCATCAAGTCATGCCGGAAGCCCCTCGAGAGAACCGGAAGTACACTGGCTGATCCTGGAACGCGAACCACACACGGAGTGTGGATCCCTATGGCAGGTTTTAGCACCATGTGTACGGTGGTCGCCATCCGTTCGGATACGAATATCCTACCACCAGCCACCAGCATAAATGCACACATTTATGATCCTTTTGGTCGTGGTCAGCGGGCTTAGACAAGTGGCTTATGCGCTAGTCGAATAGAATAGCTAGAATAGCGCATAATCCGCTTGTGATTTCTGGGCCCTCCAGGGTCTATACTCCGCGCCCTGTGCCTGGGCCCGTTGCCTCACTTGCCAGGACCACCACCTTAGTTACTAGTTCTAGGTGATCAAAGGTGTAGGTATAGTGCATTTTCGATTTATTACGGTGTAGTTATGTCAGTTAGGTATATTTTTTTTCTTATAGAACTCCGGAGATAGTTCGTCGTTTTTTTTTATTTTTTTTTTATTTTTTTTTTATAGCAGAGATTGGCAAACGAGCAGATGGGTCACCTGATGGTAAGTGATCTCCACCCATAGACACCCAAGACACAAAAATAATCATGGATGCGTTGCCAACCTAAAAGGAGGAAATGGAAGGGGAGGGAAGGGGATTGGGAAAGGGAGTGGGGAAATGGGCCACCGGAAATCTCACTCACCGAACGAAACGCGACAGCAAGCTGCCACTTTACGTCGGTTTTCTGTGAGACAGTGGTATCTAACCGGTCGAGCCGGCCCATTCGTGCTATAGACGTTACTGTCTACAGCGTGGCTCTACCACTTGGAAAATTTTAATGAAATGTTTAAATTTCATCTTTACGTGACATCAACGAGCCGGCTCATTCGATCAGTCGCCGCAATTACGTGTTGATAGATCGAATGAGCGGAAAACCTTGCTTCACTATCAATGTTCGTAGCGCTCCGTCCATGTTTTTTTTTACGTCCGTGCAACGAGCTCACCGAAGAGTCGCGTTGCAGAACTTAGAGAGTGTGTATTAGTGGCAAACTGGCAATTAAGGATCCATAGAATTCGATTTCTTTCGGCTTAACTTTAAGCAGTTATTTAATCACGAGATAAACTATCATCAGCTTTGTTTTTAAAAAATGCATTATTCGCCACTGGTGTACACTAAATCCTTAAGCTGTTTGTCTTGTAACACTTTGTAAGTTATCCAGTACCTATACATGTAGTTAGTCATAGAATGAACTGTATTAATGAACACCTAACCACAATAATTATTATTTGATTTCATTGTTATTATGAAAGTCTTATAAATTATGTAAATAAATAATTAACTTACGGTAACATTGAACTTTGCTGGATGAAATGTAAAGAAATCAACTTTTTTCACTTCATGTTGCGGTGCGGGCCAAACGTATCCCTCGGTGGGGGGATAAGCAGGACCGGGCTGCACTACATACCCGTGACTATTCGGTAACTTGTAAATAATGAAACACGTTATAATTCCAGTCAGTAACACACACATTATTACAATAAACGCACAACAATATATCGTAGTGGATGCGACCACACCGGTCGCGCCGTTTGTTTGTACTGAACACTTCGGATCACTCATAATTTTCACTGATCTCACATACACATTTCAAAAACTGTACTTCCACAGAGTATTAATCAAAATAAGGTCACATCGCGTCGTGTTGTGTCGTCGTCGTGTGTTGACCCGTGCCTCGTGCGTGCCGTGCCTATTTCTTTTGAATTACCTTCACCGAACTGAGTAAAAATCTGTATTGAACTAAAATTATCCTTATGTATTGACGTCCATCGGATATTCCATGTGATAAACAGGATAGTTGTCAAGAAGCCAACATTGGGATTATCAAAGCCTCCCGCCCTTAGGCTGAGATCTATAGAACGAACTACGACTAAGTCCGAGTCAAAAAAACGAACTTAGTGAGGATTTGGAATTTATAAATCGAACTCGGACTTAGTCCAAGTCATTTTTCACAAGAAAAACTTTGCTAAGTTCAAGTCCACAAAACCTTGACTTCGGTCCAAAGAGCATATAAGTAAGAGACAGAACTTCATACATTTCATACTAACATTGACGTGTATTTTACACCATAAAAGACAGGAACAGCCAATCATTGACTACCAGATTAGCCAACATAATGACCAAAAAAATTAAAAAAAAAAAACAGATGTCAAAAACATAGGGCTTCCAAGTGTCGATTGATTATATTATAGTGATGTACAAACGCGAATATCGATATCGATAAAATGGTATAAATATAGGTTGTATACTTTTAAATATTATTAAATCATGGAGATAAAATATTCATATAGAATATGAACAAATAAAACATGTATTATTTTTTTAGAGTTTATTGATTCAAATTATTATTTTTGAATATAGTACAAATAATACAGTACAAATATAACTCAACCAATCATAAAACTTAAAATTACAATTGCATGAATTTCTATTATAGTGAATGATTACAATGCGCCTAATGGCAGCGTATATCGGCTGTGAACTGGAAGGTCTTCGCTTTGATTCCTAGGTCAAGTGAAATGTTTTTCTGACACAATTTGTTCGGGACTGGATCCGCTAGTGTGAGATTGACGTTGATATGGAGATTACAAATGCCTAAAACGTAATTGTAGTAAGAAAGAATTACTAAATAAACACAAATTTTTAGATAAATAATACATTACAACATTGTAAACGTACATTTTACCAACATAATACACGAACATTATTTAAAATATAAACCACAATATTATTCATAACTTACAAAAGTATTTGTTATTAAAGTAAATACATAATTATGTAATTTAATCCCTCAAATGCTGTTCGTTCATCATCTAAATTTATTTGTTATAAAAATGAAAAACACATAATACATCATCATTTTTAAAACATAAACAATAATATTATTTATAACTTACAAAAGTATTTGTTATTAAAGTAAATACATAATTATGTAATTCAACCCCTCAAATGCTGTTCATCATCTAAATTTATTTGTTTTACAAATGAAAACACATAATACATCAACATTATTTTAAACATAAACCATAATATTATTTATAACTTACAAAAAGTATTTATTATTGAAGTGAGTACATAATGATGTAATTTAGGCCTCAAATGCTGTTCGTCGTCTAAATTTATATGTTTACAAATAAAAAACACATAATACATGGACATTATTTAAAACATAAACCATAATAATATTATTTATAACTTACAAAAAGTATTTGTTATTAAAGTGAGTACATAATTATGTCATTTACCTCTCAAATGCTGTTCATCGCCTTAATTGATTTGTAAACAAAAAAGATCTATTTTCTATCATGTCTCTACCGTAGTCTAAACTAAATTTGATTATCACATCGTTATACGACAATGACACAAACATGGAATAATTTAAACGCTATGCAGTGTAGTGCTGTGTGGCGCAATGTTCACCTCTGATGGCGGGTACACACCAGCCGAACGAAGGTGAACGAATCTATACCAGTTGCGTTCATAGAAACAAACTTTCGCAGTTGTGGGAATGAAACAGGCATGATTCGTTTGCCTTCGGCCCGGTGTGTACGCGGCATGAAACAAAGCATCAGTGATATCTTTGAAACAAGCTCATACTGTTGGCCCTAAAAAGGGCCTTTTTATAGTGGATAGTTATGCATACGAATTGTCCGCATGATTTGCAATTAACAATCCATGCTCGTTTGTTTGAGAAAATTTGCACGCTCTCGTGTAGTTGCTGACCAATTTCGCAATGATTTTCGCCTTAAAATATTTTAACCTCTTCTGACTAATTGTTTTGTTTGAATCTGTAAGAGAAAACAAATTGACTTGTCATAATTTGATAAAATACTATTATTTTAGATTGGTTTCATGTTCATTTGGTTATAGAAAGTATCAAATAAAATATATGATTAAGGTTAGTGAATAATATTCTATTAATGGCGGGTACACACCGGCTGAAAGAAGGCGAAAGAATCTATACCTGTTGCGTTGACACAAACAAACTTTCGTTGTTATGGGAATGAAACAGGCATGATTCATTCGCCTTCGATCGGCCCGGTGCGTACGCGCCAATATGGTAACAATAGATTTGAATATTAAAACTTTTCAAAGTTTTTGGCATTTATCTAATGACATCTTAAACCCAGTTCCAATAAACGATATTAAATCCAAATATGCAGATAGATTATAAATATTAGGTAACAAAGATTAAGTTGGAATTTGGCATCGTCACATGAAATAATTAAGTAAATTTTGTAATGTATCTGCACACTCGGATCTATATCGTTTATCGAACTCTAATGTGCACGTTTATTCCGAATTTTAAACAATAATTTCAATAAAATTTTGAAATAAAAACAAAACATTATGCCTCAAATGAAACATCATACGGTCAATCAATCTAAGACAGGGCAAAGTCTAATATTCCAACTTATAAAGCGTACTTAGACTGCGCTCTAACTTATCTCAAACTTACTGTACGAATATTTCACTTCACGCTTGTTTTTTTTTGTTACAAAATGTATATTAGTAGAAGTAGTGCTTATTATTTTGTATTTTTTTAATAAAAATAAAAAATATTCGTATGGTAAACTTCAAGTACGTCTAAGCATAAGTATTTATGAATATTAGTGTTAAAGGGAATTACTGAATACTTTTCCGTTATTACATTATATGTTTTTTCGTTAATTTAACGCAAACGTGTTCTGCGTATATGGTTATAGTACACTCATATTCCATTGAGTAAGTACCTAAATTTGGGAATAATACAAGTAAACAACTCACAGAGCCATAAATAATTTTTCGCATGTTCTTGGATTAAGCCCGTTGCGCTGGATCTGGCTGCGACATCTTCTCCAAGTCCAACGCGGCTCCGGCAACTCCGATACTGCATCACAGTCCAACTGACAGTGCCGTAGACCTCGTATATCCTCTTCGGACACTCGTAGTTGTAATGCGAAGATATTCGATTCATCGCCGCCACATTGCCCCAAAAAAATAAACCGAAAAACATGAATCCGGGCATATTTAGTATCAGTTATTCACAATATGAGTTTACCTACAAATACGCCACAAAGGCAGTAAATAAATAAAAATACCGAATAGTCACGCACATAGCCCTGGCCCAACATTAGGTTGAACGTGGAATCGCAGGTATTAGGGATTTACGGTCCCACAACAATCAGACCCGAAAAAAATATTTGTGGACCACACATATATTTAATATTTAAAGTAAAGTAAAGATTAAATTATCGTCCTAGTAGTATATAGCATCACCTTGTTGGTCTAATGGAAGCATATATTGGCTGTGGACCGGGAAGTCATGGGTCCGTTTCCCAGGTCGGGCATAGCGAATTTTATGATTTAATTTGCCCGGGACTGTATCGCCCAGAAGGGGTTGACGTCAAGCAGGCAGCCGGTAGTAAAAACTTAGCCAAATCCTTTCTGCAACATGCTTGAAAAAGTGTGTTGCAGCGATCCAACATTAAGGTAGAATAAGGGCAGGTAGAAAGGAAGAAAGATTAAATTATCTTATTTCGTACCGCGTTTAGTGTCTTTTCTGATAATGACGAGATGACCCGCCTCGATAAATTACTTCCATACTGCACGAAGGCGCACCCAGTTGCGCCGCATACCGCCAGTTGAAGCATGGAGACATTAGACGCGTAAGAACATCTGAAAATATATACCAGAAGATTTGTGTTTATAATATCTAAATAATGTAAATAGCAGTAAATATATTGCATAAATATATTGTATCTCCATGGCTCTTTAACCTTTACATGGATAGTTGTTTGGCAGGATTGAAAGAGATGGAATGTGGACTGAGAATGGATGAGCTACATGTCAAGTGTCTTCTTTACGCTGACGATCAAGTGTTACTTGCGCCGTCGGCGTGGGAGCTGCAAGACATGTTAGATGTAGTGAATGCCTCAATTAAGGACAAGGGAATGAAGGTGAATGTAAATAAGACGAAAGTTATGGTGATAGAAAGAGAGGAAGAAGTTACTGATAGTAACATAAGTATAGAAGGTGAGAAAGTAGAACAAGTGGAAGAGTTTGTATATTTGGGAAGTATGATAACTAGAGATGGAAAGTGTGATGGGGATATTGAAAGAAGAGTAGCGGCAGGTAATAAAGTGAACGGTGCCTTGCGCGCAGTTGTGGGTAGTCAGGCGGTGTCGTAGAAGGCGCGAATGGCTGTCCACAATGGTGTGCTGATACCGACACTTACATATGGAAGTGAGTGCTGGGTTTGGCAGAAGAAGCATGAAAGCCGAATAAATGTGGTGGAAATGCGTTCCCTACGGAGTATGTGTGGAGTCACCCTTGCTGATCGTGTGAGGAAAAGCATGATAAGGGATCGCTGTAAGCTGAAGCATGATGTGGTGACTAGAATTGATAAAGGAATGTTGAGGTGGTTTGGGCACGTGGAGAGGATGGATGAAAGGCGACTTACGAAAGGTATTTATCGCGCTAAAGTAAATGGAAGGGTCGGAAGAGGGCGCCCGAGGAGAACATACATGGATCAAATAAGTGATCTCCGAAAAGGGCAAGTGAGGAGTACCCTCAACCGGCGGAAATGTATGAAAAGATGCATGATGCATGTGTGGAAGAGGCAAAAGAGGTGTGTCAGGATCGTAGCTTGTGGCGCTCAATAGTCTCTGCCTACCCCCATGGGATACAGGCGTGAGTGTGTATGTATGTATGTATATTGCATATATTGCTTACCTGGATGAATTAATTTTGGAAGCTTAGCATCCGCTTCAAACGGCAACAAAGCAATCCGCCCGAACCAATGACTTGCTGCACGACGGCGCACCTAGTTGCGCCGCATACCGCCAATTGTAGTATGGAGACATTAGACGCATAAGAACATCTGAAAAATATATACCAAAATATTAGTGTTTCTAATATTAAAATAATGCAAATAGTAGTAAATATATTGCATATATTGCTTACCTGGATGAATTAATTTTGGAAGCTTAGCGTCCGCTTCGAACGGTAACAAAGCAATCCGTCCGAACCAGTGACTCCCATGCTGCACGAAGGCGCACCCAGTTGCGCCGCTTACCGCCAGTTGAAGCATGGAGACATTAGACGCATAAGAACATCTGAAAATATATACCAGAAGATTAGTGTTTATAATATTAAAATAATGTAAAAGTAGTAAATATATTGCATATATTGCTTACCTGGATGAATTAATTTTGGAAACTTAGCATCTGCTTAAAACGGCAACAAAGCAATCCGCCCGAACCAATAACTTGCTGCACGACGGCGCACCTAGTTGCGCCGCATACCGCCAATTGTAGTATGGAGACATTAGACGCATAAGAACATCTGAAAAATATATACCAAAATATTAGTGTTTCTAATATTAAAATAATGCAAATAGTAGTAAATATATTGCATATATTGCTTACCTGGATGAATTAATTTTGGAAGCTTAGCGTCCGCTTCGAACGGTAACAAAGCAATCCGTCCGAACCAGTGACTCCCATGCTGCACGAAGGCGCACCCAGTTGCGCCGCTTACCGCCAGTTGAAGCATGGAGACATTAGACGCATAAGAACATCTGAAAATATATACCAGAAGATTAGTGTTTATAATATTAAAATAATGTAAAAGTAGTAAATATATTGCATATATTGCTTACCTGGATGAATTAATTTTGGAAACTTAGCATCTGCTTAAAACGGCAACAAAGCAATCCGCCCGAACCAATAACTTGCTGCACGACGGCGCACCTAGTTGCGCCGCATACCGCCAATTGTAATATGGAGACATTAGACGCATAAGAACATCTGAAAATATATACCAGAATATTAGTGTTTCTAATATTAAAATAATGCAAATAGTAGTAAATATATTGCATATATTGCTTACCTGGATGAATTAGTTTTGGAAGCTTAGCGTCCGCTTCGAACGGCAACAAAGCAATCCGCCCGAACCAATGACTCCCATGCTGCACGAAGGCGCACCCAGTTGCGCCGCTTACCGCTAGTTGAAGCATGGAGACATTAGACGCGTAAGAACATCTGAAAAATATATACCAAAATATTAGTGTTTCTTATATTAAAATAATGAAAATAGTAGTAAATATATTGCATATATTGCTTACCTGGATGAATTAATTTTGGAAGCTTAGGGTCCGCTTCGAACGGCAACAAAGCAATCCGCCCGAACCAATGACTCCCATGCTGCACGAAGACGCACCCAGTTGCACCGCTTACCGTCAGTTGAAGCATGGAGACATTAGACGCGTAAGAACATCTGAAAAATAATTTATTTAATTATTTTGTGTAAAAATTTGTGGCAAAAATTAGTGCTTATAATATTTTTTTTGTTATTTAATCATATTTAATAATATAAAAAGAGAAACTATCAAGGCCAGGGAGGTCTGTATCTTTGAAAAAAGAAACTGTGAAAAAGTGAAATCATTAAATAATATTGTATACTCTTTATAATAAAAATTTGTAGCAAAAATTATATTGTACAATTGCATACCATGATATACTAATTTTCTTGTATCTGTGAAGAACCACATTGTTCCGCTATCTTCTTAGCGTTAGTTTTGTTTTCTGCTAGAAGCCTATACGTTTGAGATATTCTGTGGCATTGGCGGCGTACAAATAATCGCGATAAACGATTAAAAATATGTTTTACAATAAGTTGCCGATGACGTGTACATGTCAGCCATGTAGTGTCACAGCTTGTGAAGAATAATGTAACACTTAGATTACAAATATTTTTCCGGTTTATATTATGCATAATTTCGGTTTCAAATATATTCAGTGCCTTTTCTACGGTACGACATAAAGCCAGTGAAGGATACGTTAAGGATTTTTTTTGTGTCCACCATTCGCGGAGTTGTATGTAACTATATATAGCATCACCAGTTTGCTGGTCATCAACTATTATTGACTGTTTACAGTCCAGACATTCGTGATTTCGCAGTGTGTGTGCTATGTAACCACTGACATAAACTGTGGCCTGATGCTCTAATTTCGCGAGATCACTTTCTATTTCATCATGTTCAAATTCTTCAGGAATATGTAAAACAGGAACATCTGGCTGCGATATACTCGACAAATTCTCGAGGATCTCATCAAACTGCGCACTTGCGGTCTCAATGTGTGATATTTGTGCTTTCAAGTCTCCTATCATATCCTCTAATCCAAATATGAGATCGTGGAAATTAGTGAGAAGTTTCTGATTGTCCTTTTCACAATTTGAAGCTCGACTGTGAGGAGCAGTGAGTCCCGTAACGATTGAAGTCTTTAGTGCGGCTACAAATCCGGAACAAGTAGGATGTTTGTTTGTTGGACTATGTTGCCGCACAATCCCGAATAAGTTTTCTAATGCGTCTTGGTTCAGGTTTCTCAAATTCAGATATTCAAAACCTAATTTTGATACTTCATGCCAAATATCCTGTAGGCTGCTTAGTGTCATTAAATATCCACGCACACATTTAACATTTCTAGCTTCAGTTCCATCACTTTTTATAAACTTTATCGTTGAAAGGGTTTTTCGGAAATGATTCCACATTTCAAGATGGTCGGTTTGTGCAGAACAATTTTCTCTTTCACCCTTTTTTACATCATGATTGCCAGAAGGCCCGTTAGTATAATCAAACAAGCGGTTAAGTTCTTGGACGACTAACGCAGTTTGTATATATTCATTGGCGTCCTCAAAAAAGAAGGAAAAGAAGAAGGAAAACATTATTACTTTATTTGATTTATACACTGAAATAAAATGTATTATTAATGTAAGATTAGTAGGGCAGTTGTTACCTACCTCGTTGTCTTGTTTTTCTGAAGCTACTAATCTCAGTACAAGAGAAGTAGTATTACTCAGCATCTGTGCAGCATATTTAACCCTCATTTTAGCTCGATATTTAGGGTTCACATGTGTGGGTCCAACTTTGTTTATACGGAGTAATCTCCTAATATTAATCTCTTTTACAGCTTCAAAATGTTCCCATTTTCCAGTCATGCCATTAATTATTATAGTACCATGATTTAAAAAGTTATTTCGCAAAGATTTGAATAGGTGAGGAACATCAAACAATATAAATACTTTCTCGTTTTCTACCATAAAAAAGTTTTTCGTTTCTGCCCCAGGTATACCACAATGTTCCTGTAATAATTTGATTGCTCCCATATTTGTAGAGCCTTGATCACAAACCGTAGTCAATATTTTGTACCCCGTATCGTGTATGGCTCTAATTATTTCCTGAATAATTGAAGCTAAATTTTGTGAAGATATAGTTCCCTTCACAAAGTAATACGCAATTGGTTGTTTGAATTTCTCATATATACCTTGTATCATAAATACCAGAGCGTGATCGGCTACCTTATCCGATCTCCCAAGATCAGATTTACCCAAATCTTCAAACCCATCGACTTGGTCAGTCGATTCATTGTAAACAAGACATGGCTGTAGGGCAATTTCATCAAAAAGTAAAGCACATACTTTTTGTTTCATGTCTTTAGTTGGAGATGTTTGTCTCAAATGTTCCAAAACTGCTTTATTGATACCTGTATCTATAGGTATTTTTTTCAAAACATTTTGTAATGTTTTTGTACTTGGTAAAGGTATCATATGGGAGAGGTATCTATAAGCTTTTGGTGATCGTTTGTATAATGCCAAACAATTTATTTTATTATTTTTGGTCCATCGTCGGCCTTTTGGTTTTTTATTTTGATTTTTTAAAGTGTCAGCAACTATTTCCTTTAGTACTGGCGACTCAATTTTATCAATTAATTTTGCACTCTTCTTTAGTGATGCATAATCACATTTGGTTTTTTTCAACTCATTAACCAATTTCTCTATTCTCGTAGATTCTATAACAAAAAAGTAAGCAGATAGCATAGTATAGCAAATAGAAGGCGTCAAAATAAATGATTTATTATGCAAAAGTTTAAAAAGTTATGAGAAATCTTAACGAAACTTTTGAAGAAATTTTATGGTAATATGCTGATTGTTACTCGATACTGAAATAGATATATGTAGTTGCAATACACCGCAAATCTCATGCTTATAAAAATAAAATATTTATAAGCTAAAGTAAAAAGTTGAATTAAGCGCATGCCATTTGGAAGTATTTGAAATAGATAATATAATAAATCATATTTAATCATGCACCCTTAACGCTCAAAATAGAAACAAAAATGTATAGAATGCCTGAAAGTAGCTAGATAAACGATTGCGAATATATTGTGTGAATTAAATACACTGCAATTCTTTGCTTATCCTGTCCGACGGAATGACAGCTCACCAGCTTCTGCATTACACTCAGCGCAGGATCCGCTAAAATTAAGCGATCGGAGAGTTAAAGTTAAACTCCGGTAGATAAATAAATCGTTTTTTATTATTCGAGCATGGCATAGTGACTACACAACTTCCTGATGGTAAGCGTTGTGCAGTCCAAAAACACCAGCAACCATCGATAGAACTTGCGTCCATCGGAGGCCACCAGTATAATGCCAGCGTGCATTATTAATGCTTCTTCACACTCTGTGTGAAGGGCCCAATGTAGGAGATGGGAGAGAATAGGTGTGACTGCATCCAGTAGAACTCTTTAGTAGAAACCTCAAAACTGTGGTTTCGTAAACCGGTACGGGTGGTTCTGTTATGGAAGGGAGAAGAATGGGATGAGGGTAAACAATTCTTAGGTAGGTAGGTAGGTAACAAAAGTTTAAAACAAAAAAACTACTTCAGAACTAAGTCACATTTTGCTCAAAAAAATTAGTAAGTATCACTTACTCTATCGAACTTAAAAATAACCTTGGAAATCGGTCCATCGGGCATTTACTGAAAATGTCGTGTAACATACATACATAAAAATACCGAGGAATTGAGAACCTTCTTCCTCGGATGATGATTAAAAAATAATTAACAAGATGCAGATAGATATCAATGTTAGGCTTTTGGAATTAAAACTAATGACGGTAAAGGTAACATTTCTTTCAGTTCTTACCCCCGATTCGATCTGCTTTATTTCTACCTGTCCTTATCCCATCTAAATATGGGGTCGGCGCACTTTTTTAAGCATGTGACAGAAGGATTTTGATTCTTTTTTACGACCAGCGGCCTACCTGACGACAACACCCCTCTGGGAGATTCAGATACAGGCAAATCGAATTAGAAAAGTGGATTTTCCCAACCTGGGCATCGAACCCAGGAGGACCTCCCCATCCACTGTCTATATATGCTGCCAGGAGGTGACAAAGTCCCCTACTCGATTTGCTACATACTATTTTTTTTTATATCATAAAACTAGATAATTCTATGTCTTCATGGTATTTATAAAATGTATTATTGTATCTGTTGTTTCCCAAATAAATAAATACTAGGTATATTTGGTAATATATTGAAGTGCATACCTATATCCGGCTGGGAAACTGTTGTTGAGCGTGGTTGATGATGGCTGCTTGATGGTTCCTGCATATCTTGCCCATGCGCTGGTAAAAAAAAACATTCATATGTTTAATAGTGTCCGACTGAAGGTCGATTTCTAGGCGAAGCCGATCATCGGTTTTTGCCACAACCTTCGGCCGAGCCGAAGGTTTAATAACCCTAAGAAACTCTGTTGAATTTGACTTTCTTTCTACATGTCTCTATTTCACCTTAATTTGGGGTTGGCAAAACACCTTCTTTAAGCATGTTGCAGAAAGGATTTGGCTTAGTTTTTACAAACGGTTGCCCATTTGACGTCAACCCTCATCTGGGGATCCCGGGACTGGATGAAAATAAACTGTTAGAAAAACACCATATTTTCACCACCCCGCCCGAACTGGGAAACGAACCCACGGTCTACAACCCATATAGGTTCCACTGCACCAAGTAGGCGACCAAAAATTTGTCAATCGGTTGTTATAAAAATAACGCTCTTAATACAAAAAACCCTTATTTTTATCCTCTATTTTACTCCTAGAGGATTTTATCCCCTTTCAGGGGACAAATTTTCAAATATACTTTGTTCTTAGTGCTCATTAGTAATATGTACATACCAATATCTGGCTGGGAAACTATTGTTGAATGTTGACTAGTTGACGGCTCTTGTATGTCTTGCTCATGCACTAGCAAAAATAACATGTTATATTAAATACTTATAAAAAAAATATGTTTAATTTGTTGGTACATTATGACAACGGTCTAAAATGCCCAAATAAAAAAAAAGATATATTATAGTTATTGCCAAGTAATTTTCATAGAGGATTCACTTTCTATTTAACATTTTCTGATCAATTAATAAGTATTATTTAATAATTGATCAAAAAATGTTATAAATGTTATAAAAAATGCATTGGATTTAGTTTTATGACATATAATTATTTATTTTAAATCGCGTATTATGTCTAGTCTCTAGACACTTGACTCTAGTGGCAGCATATATGGGCTGTGGACTGGGTGGCCCTGGGTTTGATTCCCAGGTCGGGCAAAACAATGTACCAATTTAATTTTCCTGGGACTGGATACTCCAGAAGGGGTTGACATCAGGCAGACAGCCGGTCGCAAAAAATACAACAAATCCTTTCTGCAACGTCTTTGAAAAAGTGTATTGTGCCGACCCCATATTAAAGTGTGTATGTAACAAAAGATTTTTACATGCTACAAATATCTGGGTAGTCTTATTAGAAGCGAAAACACCTTGGCATCTGAGATACCAGCTCGCATCGCAAGAGCAGCATCTACATTTGGGCGGTTAAATAACCCTCTATGGAAGTCACATGACATCAAGTTAAAAACAAAGCTCGATGTCTATAAGGCATGTCTCGATGTCTTTATTACACCTATTGTACTGCCGAGTCGTTGTGCGTCTATAAATCTGACATTGAAAAGTTAGATGCATTTTATATGAGGTGCATTCGCCTTATTTTGGGGATCAATTGGCAGGACAGAATAACCAATACCGAAGTTTTGCGTAGATCTATAATGGTGGGTATGGAGGCTTTACTCATGAAAATTGAAAACACAGCTAAGGTGGTGTGGCCATGTAAACCGAATGAGAGACATTAGATTAACATAAGCGGTCTTCTATTCGGAGTTATCCGAAGGTTTACCTTCGACATTATGGTACTTTAATAATATTTATTTATATTAGGTACCTACCTCTTTTGCTTGCAACATGAAGAGGAAACAATTTTAGTTGCTCTTCAGTCAGACTTGGGAAACATAATTTTAACTTAGGTATGGCTCTCTTTTTTAGTCGGTTGCCTTTGCGATTAAAGTCCTTCTTTTCGAAGTGATCGGCACAAACAAAACGCCTTGTATGTAATTTTTCTATAGGTAGATAAACCAAATCTTCAATACCAATTACTTTAACCCATTCACGGCACCTGAAATAATAATGTACTTTTATTTTCTCCTATACTTTTTAGGGTTCCGAAGCCAAATGGCAAAAAAAGAACCCTTATAGTTTCGCTATGTCCGTCCGTCTGTCTGCCTGTCTGTCTGACCACTGTTTATCTCAGAGGCTATAAATAATAAAGGGCTGTTATTTGGCACCAGTATACATATCTATCAAACTAAGAAAGTCGTGGAATAAAATCTTGAGAAATATTTTTTCAGGGGTACCCTACAGGAAAGTAGGGGTGACTTTTTTTTCTCGACTATCCTATGGTATCGTTGGATAAGTCTTTCAAAAGCAATGCGAGTTTGCAACAACCATTTTTTGATTGTAGACTTTGTTTGCGAAATATTAAGCTTTAGAGTGAAAAATTTTGGTCGAGTCATCCCCCCCTCTATTTCCGAAACAGTTGGTTTTAGATACGTGAAAAAATTCACAGTAATAGCATATATCATGAACTTCAAAGGAAAACTATAGCAGCTAAGCAGGCTTTACAAATTAATGAGTAATAGACGACCAAGGTGAAAAGAAAAAAACTTACAAGTTATTTTCAATATCGCTTATATGAAGTTGTTAGTTATGAAAAAACAGGTAGTAAATATGAGTTTATGGACTATACACTTAAATTGTGTGTAATAAAATTATATTTAAGTGACAGTTACCCTTACTTTGGAACCCTGTACTGTGCGTGATCAGATATGTAGCATGCACTTGCCCGGTTTTTTAAATTATAAAAAGAGTATATACTTTACTGTCACTTTACACATGACTTCTTTCATGTGGAATGTTTTAACAAACCTATCTAAAGGTAATCATACATTTTTATTATATAAAATTACAGATCCGTTGAGCCGTTATGGCAAAACATGGCATAACCGTTATGTAACATACATCCGTCCACCAAAACTTTTATCTTCATCTTTCTTTCTTTATTGCAGATAATACCTCGATGTGATCCATATCTGTTTGTGTACAATCACTTAGGCCTATGTTAGTAAGTCCATTTAGATAGCTAGTCTAGTTTGTCTACCTGTATTTAATACAATTTAAATGCATATTTCATTACTAGCTTTTACCCGCGGCTTCGCACGCGTGATTTGTAGGTATATAAGGTTTTTGATTTGTCGATCCGATCTGTTGTTTTAGTCCAAATATTCCATACACGACATACTTTAATGATTAAGCAAAAATTTGATAATAAAATAAAGAAAAACCAAATGCTGGCCACGTAATTCGTCAGTTTTGACTCCGAATAAGTTCTTCAGAAGTACGGAACAACCCAGATATCGATTTTAAAGTCAATCGGGTCAAAAAAAGAAAAACAAAATGGCGGCTACTTTTTCAATTTCGTTTTCGGATTCGTGGTTTGGAACTACGAGACAACCCAGAAATCGATTTTGAAGTCAATCGGGCCAAAAACATAGAAAAACAAAATGGCGGCCATTTTTATCAATTTCGTTTTCGGATTCGTGGTTTGGGACTACGGGACGACCCAGATATCCATTATGAAGTCAATCGGGTCAAAAACAAAGAAAAACAAAATGGCGACCACTTTTTAAAATTTCGACCCCTGATCCGTTTTTTGGAACTACCGAGCGACCCAGAGATTGAAGTTAACCGGGCGATTATCAAAAACAAATTGCGGCAATTTTTTTTTCATTTCGTTTTGGGATGTGTGGTTTGGAACTACGGGGCGACCCAAATATCGATTTTAAAGTCAATCGGGTCAAAAAAAGAAAAACAAATTGGCGGCTACTTTTTTCAATTTCGTTTTCGGATTCGTGATTTGGAACTACAAGGCGACCCAGATGTCGATTTTGAAGTCAATCAGGTTAATAACAAAGAAAAACAAAATGGCGGCCACTTTTTTCAATTTCGTTTCTGAATTCGTGGTTTGGAACTACGGGGCGACCCAGATGTCGATTTTGAAGTCAATCGGGTTAAAAAGAAAGAAAAACAAAATGGCGGCCACTTTTTTTTATTTCGTTTCTGAATTCGTGGTTTGGAACTACGGGGCGACCCAGATGTCGATTTTGAAGTCAATCGGGTTAAAAACAAAGAAAAACAAATTGGCGGCTACTTTTTTCAATTTCGTTTTCGGATTCGTGGTTTGGAACTACGGGGCGACCCAGATGTCGATTTTGAAGTCAATCAGGTTAAATCAAATCAAAATCAAAATCAAAATAATTTATTGAATCCATGAAATGTTCAAACATTATTTAGATTCCGTCAAATTTTAACACTACCGCCTGTTCGGAATGCTGTTTCGCCAGAGAAGAACGGGCAAGAAACTCTGACGTTGCTCTTTTTAACACCAATTTACAGTCAGCTACTAATAAACTACAGCACCAGATACAGAAAGAGCTTGAATTAGAGCAGCTAAACCATGATAACAATAGTATAGGACATCTAATAATATAGGACAAAGTAACATACAAGATACACTGAGCGACCCCCGCAGCCACGGCAAGTTGAATTGACACAAGGGAAACAAAACAGTCCAGGCAGACCAGTCTCCACAAGCAGCACCCGTTCACGAGTATGACGCATGTGCCAGCCAAAAACAAAGAAAAACAAAATGGCGGCCACTTTTTTCAATTTCGTTTCTGAATTTGTGATTTGGAACTACGGGGCGACCCAGATATCGATTTTGAAGTCAATCGGGTTAAAAAACAAAGAAAAACAAAATGGCGGCCACTTTTTTCAATTTCATTTCTGGATTCGTAGTTTGGAACTACGGGGCGACCAAAAATCGATTTTTAAGTCAATCGGATGAAAGACAATAACAAAATGTCAACCCCTATTGCATCCCTTTTTGGGTTACAAAAATAACACCGTATGTGTGTCCTTAGGGCAGGTATCCTCATACCCACTTTCATCAGAATCCATGAAGTGAATTCTGAACTCTCATTACTCATGCAAATTTTCATCCATTATTTAATTCCTTTATGTATGTGAAGTCTACCAACCCGCATTAGGCCAGCGTGGTAGACTAAGGCCTAACCCCTCTCATTAGTAGAGGAAGCCCGTGCCCAGCAGTGGGACAGTAATATTACAGAAAAAAAAACAAAGTAAGTAAAGGCCTATGTCCTGTAGTGGACGGACGTCCTGTGGCTGATGATGATGATTAGGGTTGGGGTTAAAGGTATCCAATGAAATTTCTTCAAAATCAGTGCATCACTTTAGCTGTGAAAATGAATTACTTTCGAATTTATTATTTAGTATTGATTGATATAGATGGATACATGTCAAATTGAGAACCTCCTTTTTGTGAAGTGGTAAGTGAAGAGATCACCAATCACTCAACGTTTCTAAAATGTTAAATCGTAAAAAAATGTGTGTGCAATGTGACTCAGAAAATAGGGTAACACAATCTATTGATAAATTTGAAAATTACTTTCAGACCTTATAAACCACCCAACAATTGCACACATAATATAAAATTATCCATATCTTTAGATAGAATTAACTGATTTGAATAAACAAAGCCTAAGTGTTACTCCAAGATATGGTCTACGATTTCCTATCCAGTTTCATAAAATTACTTTGGTGGTTTTCATTTGGTACACCACAGACAGAAAGACAAAAATTCTAATAATAATAAAAATGTATCTATATATATAAAACAAAGAAGGGTTTGTTACAACACTTATAACTCGAGATGTGCTGAACCAATTTTCATGGTTTTTGATTCGTTGGGTTTGTCTCCTCCCCGAATAGCAGAATACATATTAAAGATAGTGAAAAACTAAAAACTAAAAAAACTAAAAAAACTAAAAAAAAAAACTAAAAAAAAAACTCGGGGTGACAGACGGGTGACAGACGGGGTGACAGATGGGTGACAGACGGGTGACAGACGGGGTCACAGACGGCTGACAGACCGATGACAGACGGGTGACAGATGGGGTGACCGACTGGGTGACAGACGGGGTGATGGACGGGGTGACTGACGGGGTAACCGACAGGGTGATGGACGGGGTGACTGCCGGGGTACTGACTGGGTGACAAACGGGGTGACAGATGGATGACAGACGAGTGATAGACGGGTGACAGATGGGTGACAGACCGGGTGACCAACGGGTTGACCGACAGGGTGACTGTCGTGGTGACCGACGGGGTGACCGACGGAGTGATGGACGGGGTAGCTGACGGAGTAACCGACAGGGTGACTGACGGGGGTACTGACTGGGTGACTCACGAAACCGGACCGAAGTAGATCATCCCATTACCTCCTTTAGAATTATTGGATTATAGGTGCCTACTACTCATTCTTTCAACCCTCTCTCTCCTACGCAGACGAAGTTGCGCGGGTCAGCTAGTTGTATTACTAATTCTAAGCCCCTCCACCCCCCCCCCCCCCATTAGTGTTTTTGCAAATCTAAGCAATGTACAGACACGCGAAATTTACATCTTATTATATGTATTGATGATGAAATTTTCATATTTTGTCAATAAAGAATTCATTTATTGAATAGTATACTTTTTCTATCTAATTTTTGTTTGGTAGAGCCACGCTGTAGACAGTAACGTCTACAGCACGAATGGGCCGGCTTGACCGGTTGGATACCACTGTCTAACAGAAAACCAACGTAAAGTGGCAGCTTGCTGTCGCGTTTCGTTCGGTGAGTGAGATTTCCGGTGGCCCATTCCCACCTGTCTTTCCAATCCCTTTTCCCTCCCCTTCCATTTCCTCTTTTTAGATTGGCAACGCACCCATGATTCTTATTGTGTCTTAGGTGTCTATGGGCGGTGGAGATCACTTACCATCAGGTGACCCATCTATACGTTTATCAGTCTCTGCTACAAAAAAAATTGAAGTTTGTTTTAAAAAAAATGAAAGTTATGCATTTATTTTAAGGCAGTGGGGATTTTCTTATATATACTAGCTTTTGTCCGCGGCTCAGCACGCGTATTTTGTAGTGCCAATGGAAAAAACTTTTAATTTGTCGATCCGCCCTGTCGTTTTAATCTAAATATGGGCGACTCAGATATCAATTTTGAATTCAATTGGCCCAAAAATAAAACAAATTTTCAACCCCTATTTCACCCCTTTCTAGGATAAAAATATATTGCACCCCATTTCTGTCCTTAGGGCTAAAACTACCAACTTTCTTAAAAATCCGTTCAGTGGTTTCTGGATTCCCAGAAAAACTTTCACTCCCTATTTCATCACAGTAAGGGTTGATTTTATTTTTAAAGTAGCCCATTTATGTCTTTAAACTCAAAGGTATCCACTATCCCATACCAAATTTCATTAAAATTCATTAAGTGGACCTAAAATCCCCATACAAACTTTCATTCCCTATTTCAGCCTCTTAGGGGTTGATTTAAAAAAGTAGCCCATTTGTGTTTAAACTCAAAGGGATCCACTATCCCATACCAAATTTCATAAAAATCCATTAAGTGGACCTAAAATCCCTATACAAACTTTCAACCCTATTTCATCCATTCAGGGGTTGATTTAAAAAAGTAAAGTACCCTATGTCCGTCATTGGGGTTAAAGGTACCTACATACCAAATTTCATCAAAATAAGTTCAGCGGTTTAGACGTGAAAACGCCACAGACAGACAGATAAACAGTCAGACAGTTACTTTCGCTTTTATTATTTAGTAAGGATTTTATATGCCATATAGAATGTACTTTTACGAAAGGTGATAGTTTTATGCTACTTAAGGTGTAGTAGTTATTAATATGTTTTTTTTTTAAGTTTACAGATTCATAATATATATATTGACGACAGAGTAAAAAGTTTTAAATTTCGAAAATACGTTTTTCAGGATACTGTTTTTTGTATATTACACACCACCCAGATGTATGTTTTTTTTTGGATTTTAAAGTCATGTCCTTGTCAATGGAATTCCCCCTAAATAATATTCCATATTTTAGTATGGATTCCACATAGGCGTTGTAAGCACTTAGTAGTGCTTTTTCATTGGCTATTTTTGGCTTCTTAGCATTTACAGAGCACAAGAGAATGTATTTAGTTTTGTAAAAACATGTTCTATTTGTGTTTTCATGTGAGGTTTGCGTTAATATAAATGCCTAGGAATTCAGTGTATTGTACTTCTTTCATTAAATGTCCTAAGTAATTTAACAAGATGTCTTCATATATTATCTGTAACTACATATAGTACATTACATGTAATGAATTACATGTCATTCATCTATTTTTTTTATTTAACTTGAGGTTAGGACTAACTGTAGGTTAGTAATAGTGGTGCAAGTCGCCCTGAGTATGTTAAATTTTGATTTTTTATCTTTAATTGTTATTATAATATTAATGTTGTCAAGATTCATTTCTAACCATTGCTACAAAAGTTACACAGCATCACCACAGTGTTAATTAATGGACATTGGAATAAACAAACAAAACAAATATAGAAATATTAAATGGGGCTCCCAGGTACTTTAAGTTAAGATACCCATAGAAATTGACCATAGAAACATAATTTTAAGCAAACCATGTTTTGTGTATGTGTTTTGTGTAATGTTTAAGTGTAGGAGACATGGTGTTATATAGTTATCAATCCAAACACTACAACAAAGTCTGATTACAGCAAAAAATTAATCAATTACAATATTAAAGTCTGCCTCTAGGCATCGTGTAAAAGGAGTGTAAATAAATAGATAAATAAAGTGGATTTTTATTCTCTTTATGCCTACTTTCTTTTTGAGGTTATGTATACCTATCTTCCCATGAGCAGTTATTCTAACGATAATACGATATGATGTATAATTTGATAAAAAGTAAGACACTGTACGATGTGTGATACATTAGCTTGGGTGTTTAGGAAGTCTTTAAATACGTAATATGCCTTGCACTTACCGTTTCTCATCTAGTGGGAAATTGGCAAAAAATCCACCTTTATTGTTCGCCCTCTGTAGACATATCACACATCCACGACCTTTGTAAGATACTTTATTATCCATTATGTAAAATATAATGAATTAGTCTCAAATTGTATCAAAACTCACAAAGAAGAATCAACAGGCACAAATCGGTAATTACAAATAACACGAAAACAACTCGTAATAAATAACTGTCCACTTTGCGTTTATGTTAAAATTTCAGAGGATTTTCAACAATAAACGCCTAAAATGAAATAATTCAAGAATTTGCAAAATAAAATTCTGCAAAATTCGTTAGCTCGACAAATGTCAAAAAACGAATGACGCGGCGAATTCAAAATTTTAAACGATTGTCTGTTTGAAATGTTGGCGGTATCCTTTATATTAGAATATTGGTCATACGAGACAAGCTCACCATACATTTCCTCAATGTATGGGAGTTGCAAGGGCCTGACACCAAGTAGACAGATACGAAAACGCCTTACGAGTTTAAGTTGGTTTCCAATAAGTTCAGTTATAAGTGTATAACAATGATGTGCTTTTTTACATGTATGTATTAAAATTACGAAGGGCCCTGCTGTGCAGGCAAATGTTTCTTGTAGAATTTCTCTTGTTCTGTTAAAAATCCTTTGGACTCAATATATGAATCGAGAGGTACGTTGCCACAAGTTACGATCAGTAATATTTTTATGTAATCCGAATTTAATACAACTGCGGGCCGAACTGGATGGATGACGCGATTTATTATAATTTCTAACAAAATAGTTGAGGTACATTGGTACCTCAACGATCGAACGACCGAACAAGATCCAATGATCTTGTTAGTAAATTCGTGAGGTACATTGAACAAACAAAGCATTACCACTAGTTTATTGGTCTAGCTCGAGTGGCCCCGCTAAATCGAAACACATATTTGTTATTGATATTAGTTTAATTCGAAACGGGGTACGATATAAGACGGTATTCCCATGCATTAAACATACCGTGAGCGGCTGACTATTTCCCATAATATTATTAAGAATATTATTATACATACAACATGTACAGAATGTAGTTTGACGTTATTTCCTTGTAGACCCTGTCAGGCGGCAGTTAATACACGTATGTAGCGAAGTGCCTAAATAATTATTATGTTGCATGTAAAACAATCTGTTTCTCCGATGGTAATATAACTCAAGTTTGCATTCAGTTTACCGCTTAGGGTTAGGGTTAGGGTTAGTTACGGTGTCAGCCGCTGTTTTGTTACCGGGACCGCTGAGTACCGTGACACGGGTGACAGTGGCGCAGTAGTAGTCTGTTATGCTGAAGGAGGAGTTCTGCGGCCACGACACCAACGCAAGGCGTGGCAGAGTGTGCGGCACCAGCGCCGGCACCGGCGTCGGCGTCGGCCTCGGAACCCTCGGCAAAACCGACACCTGCACCGGCACCTGCACCTGCACCTGCACCGGCACCAGAGGAACACAAGAGCCCAGAACGGCCCTCGTCGCTGCAAGTGGAGCCGGTCGCGGGTGGTGCTGCAGGTGCTGCAGGTGCCGCAGGTGCCGCAGGTGCCGCAGGTGCCGGTGGTGCTGGCGGGGAGCCCTCGCCAGCCGGCTCGGTGATGTCTCGCCGAGACTCGCAGCTCACCGATCAAGGTTTCTTCGACGTCAAGTTTTATCACAATAAGCTGTGGTAAATACATATTATATTAGTGTGTAGCCACGCTCCGCGAATCATGCATTATTAGTCCAGACGTATTACGGGTTTCAACTCTGAATAAGAGATCATTTTATTATCAGCAGTAAACTGGTATACAAGTTCATTTTGACATTTTAAAAGATTCCAAGTGGCATAAAATATAAGTTATACATAAATTAGTTACGATTGAAAGTTATACAGCGTCACACGACAAAAATCTATTTATTTTGGTATTTGACTATTTTTTTAAAAGTATACAGGGTTATTCATTAGTTTATCCTAAACGTGTAAAAAAATATTTCTTAATTTATTTTCACATATTTAGTTAAAAAAGCAAAAATGATTAGGTATGTACATATAGTTTAATTTGCCGCCAAAACGCTATATGTTAACTGCAGATACGGGTGACGTCATCTTTCCTTATCATAGATACAAAATCGCTCATTCCCGTCGGAGGCGGCACATGTATATGTTACATAAGCGTATGGGCCACCGGAGGCCGATCCGCCCGTGACTATCTACAAAAATATTGCGAAAATAACATCTATGATTTCAAACTAAAAAAAGCGGTTCAGATATTTCGTCGATCAGATATTGATTGTCGATCACCCGCGTTGAAATTAAGTTGAGCTTTGAACAAAAATACTAGAAATATAGAATAGATGTACTATTAAATAGCCTTGAATATTTAAAAAAGTACTCAAGTACCCAACCTTTATAATAGAAGTTAATAGCATTGGTGGTATAGGAGGCGAGATAATCGGAAAAAGCTATTTTTATGTCGTTTGACGTAGAAAATTAAGACGCTAACAAGATTTTGTATTAGATTTATGAAACCACTTTTGGAACACCAAAATGAAGGTGAATACGAGTTTCCAGCTTATCTCTTATTCAGAGGTTGATTGACACATAGTCTGGCTATGTCGGCAGGTCGGTAGATTCTGCAAATGTGTTGCGGGTCAAATGTAGGTATAATAAAATTAATAAAGCCTCATTGTTTTTCCAATCTGTCAAAACTCGTAGCAAGGGCCCAAGTGGACTACAGAGTAGTACAGAGCACTAACAGAGCACTAACAGTGCAGCGGCAAGCGGCACACCCCGCGGACTTGGTCGAGAGCCGCCACTTTAAACATTCCCTCGCGCAGTGAGATGTCGCTATACTGTAATACTTGATCTCGTGTAACATTCCTGCAGTCTTCCGGAGTGTTGTCCTCTCAGCCTCGTTCTGTGTCAGTCATTTCGGCTCTCTTCTGCCATTCGTACAGAGTATAGACTACTGTATCAGTGTGCCGACGACTTATACGTTAGTCCCCTTCATACTCCATATTATATAAATTGCTATCATAATGTCTGATGCAATCAGATTCAGTAAACGGTTACACAGTGATTTTTAATATCGATTTTCACATATTAGCGCCTGTCTGATTTCATTAAGCAAAAGCCCAGTTGCACGTTGGAGCTTAAGTGTAATCAATATCCTTAATCCTTATTCCAAAAATGTAAACGAATATTAATATTCTTTTTAAATAATTGTGTTGAACTTATTAAGTTTAATCACGTTTCAGTGAGATAAAAATAATAATGGAATGACATTATACACAATGTACATAATTGATAAGTGGGAAGGTATTTGTTTACATTGATAATCAGTCATGCGTTTGTATGTAAAAGTTGACATCATACTAATGTTATAAGGCCTTAAGTTAGTGAGTGTGTTTGTATGTTTGTTAATTCTTCACGCTCAAACGGCTGGACTGATTTTAATAACATTTGTCATTGACGTAGCTGGATTAAGACATATGTAGGCTTTAATCTCCGAAAATAAATTTCCGTGCGAACGGGGTCGCGAGCAACAACTAGTTTTAAATGCTTTTAACCGTTTACGGAATCTAATTAATATGCTTTAATATGTTCAAAAACATTACTATGGTTGGTTATGTTGAACTGGAATATTTGATAACTTGTTCAGCTTTCCGATTCACCCGCCATTCTGATATAATGATGTAAAATAGCTTAAACGCGATATTCTGACACACCATAAGCCGTATTCATCATCATCATGCTGGACATAGGTCTTCCCCAAACATTTCCAGTCCGCCGTATTGGAAGCGGCCTGCATCCAGCGACTTCCTGCGACCTTTATCAGGTCGTCGGTCCACCTACCAGGTGGACTTCTGCCATTGTGGCATAACTACAGGGTGGATAGTGGCAAAATGCGACGGGTCTCTGGGCCCCTGGCCATAGGAGCCTCAGTACCGACCAGAAGGAAGCCTCATACCAAAAAACCCTTACCATAGGGAACCGGGCGCCCAAAATGGTCCCATTCGATGAATTTGCCACAGGCCCCAAATAATATAGTTACGACAATGGTGATATCAGTGACTTTTGTTCTACGGATCTCCTCATTCGCTCGCGTCATTTGATCGCGTAGATAAACACCGAACATAGCATATAAACCCACTCCATAGCTCGATGAGTGTGGGCTTTTGTATCCATATTATACTCTTAATATTATTATGTATTTACTGTAAGAAGTATCTATCTATCAGTACTCGGAAATCAGTTATAAATTTGGCATCGTTATGTGCGTTTGAAAAGTAATTTAAGGTGGTTAACTATATTTGGTTACTAGCTGTTGCCCGTGGTTATGTCCGCGTAAAAATATCACATGGGAACTTTACATTTTTTGAGATAAAAAGTTGCCTGTGTGTTATGTTAATGTATAATCTTTCGTTCTTCCTACCTAGCGTTATCCCGGCCTTCTACCAGGGACCGGCTTCCTACTTAACTATATAACAACATTTTCACCAAAATCTATTCAGTCATTTTTATATGAAAGAGTACCTAACACATATACATACATACACAAAAACTTTCGCGTTTATAATATTAGTTCCATTTATACGTAATAGTAAATAATACACATGCACTCTTCTATAAAAACTGCATCGGAATTGGTTGAAGAATGAGGCAATAGATACATATTTTACTTTTCATTTAGCAAGAGTGGGTGCGCTGCTGATCTTGATATCCCTTTCCAATACTCGCACGGTTATAGCTGTGACGTCATTATACTGATGCGTCCCTTTCTATTATTTGGAGGATACACCAAACTTCAAAGGCTTTTAGCTTTTTATTTTTGGGAATATTTAAATATTTTTATCCCGAATAAAGGCACGATTCCTGTGCGATATCCAACCGAACGGACGCGGAGACCGAGACCGAGACCGAGTCTCGAGTAACGCTAACGGCTTTTTGTCCAGTCGTTGTACACTGTACAATGCTACTTGCTTTCACTTTCAACTTCCAACTTATTGATAAGTACTAGTTGAGGTAGTTGCGGTTGCATTAGAATATGTGTTGCCCTCAATGATATTATGTATTACAATAATTGGTCATCGCATTGATTTGTAGTAAAAGTAAAAGTTAGATATAGGTAACACTGCGCAAATGCCATGTGTGTCTCGACGCGGTAACGTTTATAATAAGGTGGA